>PVIU01003132.1:0-152673 GCA_004026605.1 Ondatra zibethicus | reverse complement strand
AGCTTTTCAGTTTCAGGAGGTCCCATTTATTAATTGTTTCTCTCAGTGTCTGTGCTGCTGGGGTTCTATTTAGGAAGTGGTTCCCTGTGCCAATGCGTTCAAGCGTACTTCCCACTTTCTCTTCTATAAGGTTCAGTGTGGCTGGCTTTATGTTGAGGTCTTTGATCCATTTGGACTTGAGTTTTGTACATGGTGATAGCTAGGGGTCTACTTTCATTTGTCTACATGTTGATATCCAGTTATGCCAGCACCACTTGTTGAATATGCAAGTAGCAAGAAATTAAGGACATAACCTCTCTGGGTTTTGCTTGTTTCAGTGCCTTGGAGAGTCTACCCTAGCTATAAAAACAAAAACAAAACAAAACAACCAAAGCCCACTATTGCTTTAGTAATGGAAGGAGGAGAAGAAGGGAATGGGTCTTTTATAGGGTATGGTAAAATAAAGATGGAAAAGTTAATATGTGGATCCATGATTAATAGACAAATATTCATTTCCAATGTGCAAATGTCACTAACATTTATAGAGAGAAACCAGTGAAGCTACACAGGAAAGTAACATACTCTCATGTCTGTAAAGACACAGAGACACTGGACCTTCTTAGGAAACCCTTAATGTTATGCCAGACAAAAGCATTTTTCAGAGTATTCAAGTAGCTAGAGCCAGCCACATTAAATATTGTGGCTAGTTCCCTGAGCCCGGGTCCTCATTCTTCAGGGAGGTGAAACATTGCAACACCATGACCATTAACACAACAAACTCTAGACCCTGCCAAGGACCTCACTCTATTCCAGGACTCAGCACCACAGTGTGCTCTCCTCCTGTTGCCGTAGTTATTAATGTCACCATGGGCAGCAAATGCTACTTGCTGTTTACTTAAACACTCCAGGGTAATGTCAGGTAGCACGGAGTGTCAAATTGCTGGCATTTAGGGGAGAGAGGTGAGAATTGAAGTGTGTCGACATAAAAAAGCATAGAAGCAACTGGCACAGCTTGTTCCAAGCCTTTGTTGACCCTGTTGATAAAAGTACCAGAGTCTGAGTGGTGTCTTAGTTAAGATTTCCATTGCTATGATGAAACACCATGAACAAGAAGCAAGTTGGGGAGCAAAGGGTTCACTCAGTTTACACTTCCACATTGCTGTTCATATTAACAGGAGTCAGCACAGAAACTCAAATAGGGCAGGATCCCAGAGGCAGGAGCTGATGCAGAGGCCATGGAAGGGTGCTGCTTATTGGCTTGCTTCCCCTGCCTTGCTCAGCCTGCTTTCTAATAGGACCAGAACCACGAGACCAGGGATGGCCCCACCCACAATAAGCTGAGTCCTCCCACACTGATCACTAACTGAGAAAACCCCTTGCAGCTGCCAACTGGTGGTGGTGCACTGTTTTAATCCCAGCACTCAGGAGGAAGAGGCAGGTGAATCTCTGTGAGTTCGAGGCCAGCCTGGTCTGCAAGAGCTAGTTCCAAGACAGGCTTCAAAGCAACGCAGAGAAACGCTGTGTGGGTGGTGGGGGAGATGCCTTACAGCTGGATCTCATAGAGGCATTTCCTCAACTGAGGCTCCTTACTCTTTAATGACTCTAGCTTGTGTCAAGTTGACACACATCCAGCTAGTATAGAGAGAGATAGATTTCTGTTTTCTTAAGAAACGGTTGATTTGTGTTATTGTTTTAAAAGTGTGTATGAGAGCGTAAGTGTGTGTGTATCTGTCTGTGTGTTTTAGTTTTTACTCTTGTTTTATTTATTTAGGATGGGATCTCCTATAGTCCAGACTGACCTCCCACTATAAGGCTGTCCTTGAACTCCTGGCCCTCCAGGTGTCCTTGAGATTGTAAAGCCACACCACCAAACCCAGCTGATTTATGCATTAATTAAATTTTATCTTTTCTTTAAAATATTTTAGCACACTGTTAAGTACTTTTCTACCTCCAGCACCGCACAAAAACAAAACAACAATATATACTTGAGCCTTTATATCACAAATCACTCAATTTTTCTGTTGTAACAAATTCAGAGGTATTTAGGTTATTGTTTGTTTTATTAAGATTTTTAAATAGGACATGTATTTGGAAAATGTGTAATTCAAAATGTAAGGTTTTTTCCTAATGGAACATTTTTTATTTCTAGTAGACTTTAGCAGTCTCTGTTAGTCTTTCCACTTAGAGTATACAAAACAGAATGGTACCTTTTCCTCACAGCTCAAAGTAAAGTAAATATTCATTCATAAACTCTGTCTCTCTGACCAGCTTTGAATGTCTGGCCCAGTCTTCTTTATCAGATTAAAGCGCTGAGACTCAGGTTGGTGCTCACTGAGTCCTGGGATGGGGCCATATGCAGGTAAGATGGTGAGCTCCCTGAGGAGAGCCACAAAGACAACGCACCGCTATCTAAACCTTTACTCTCTTCCTATTGAAACTGATGTCTGATCCCAAAGTCCATATGAAAATGAAATGAGACCAGAGCAGGCACAGAAAAGGAGGAGAAGAAGAAAGAAGAGGAAGAGGAAGTAGAGGCAGCAAACTGGAGGATTCACACTTCTCAAATCCACAACTAACTATAGTAGTCAGGACTGGGCCGTGTTGGCACCAAGTCAGACATACAGATCAGTGAGAGAGAACCTAGAGGTAAATCCATGCATTTGTTGTCAGTTGGTCAAGGTGCAAAGACAATGGAGGAAAGAATCTTTTTTTTTTTCCATCAGTTGACCCAATAACATCCTTTAGGGTCATTTTCCTCCTCCATCACAGGACCAGTCTGGAATCAGATATTGCATTTACTTGATATATTAATTTGCTTTCTATTGCTGTGATAAACACTAGCCAAAACCAATTTGAGAAGGAAAGGGTTTCTTTGGCTTGTGCTAGCCTGCCACAGTCCCATCCCTGAGGGGAGACTCTAGAGGAATGCTGGTTACCATCTTGCTCTCCACTGCCTACTCAGCTTGGTTTCTTATACAACCCAGGACTACCTGCCCTGGGGCTAGACCCCTCCCACATCAATCATTAATCAAGAAAATACCCTGGCACTCAGGCCAATCTGATAGAGGCAGCTCCTCAACTCAGGTCCGTTCCCCTGGGTGACTCGAGTTTGTGTCAAGGTGACAGAAACTAACGGCAGTCATCGTGTCTCTCTATCCTCCGCTGGCTGAAACGTATTTCCAACTATTCTTGGTCCCAAACAACAGGGATAATTTGAACAAAAGAAGTAACTCTGTAGCTAAGAGTATGTTCTGCTCTTCCAGAGAACCAGAGTTCAATTCCCAGCCTGTAACTGCAGCTCCAGAGAGATCCAAGGCCTTCAGGCCCCTCCAGCTTGTGTACCCACCCTTGGACACACACACACATACGACTAAAAATAGTAAAAATAAAACATTTTTTAAGCCGGGCGGTGGTGGTGCATGCCTTTAATCCCAGCACTCAGGAGGCAGAGGCAGGCAGATCTCTGTGAGTTCGAGGCCAGCCTGGTCTACAAGAGCTAGTTCCAGGACAGGCTCCAAAGCTACAGAGAAACCCTGTCTAGAAAAACCAAAGAGAGAGAGAGAGAAACCTATCTTAAAAATAAATATATAAAACACTTTTTAAAAAAGAATCCAAGCCCTATCTCCTGCCCTCCTTTAATACAGTTTTGTGTCCCTGTTAGTGCTCTGTGGTCAAATTCAGATCATTCGTTCTCAGGCGCAAGACTGTGTAGGGAACATCTTCCTCAGGGTACCACATCTGGATGCAGTGTGTCCACCTGGTCCTCATCAGTAATGATCACACAGTCAAGGTGGTACCTGATTCATCCACGCTGTAACTTTTCGTCCCTCGAAACCAATAAACAGTTGTAGAGAGCCAATTTAAGACTATGCAGATGCCCTGCTTCTCATTAGTTTCTCCCTAGAATTACCCTATCAAGCATTACTTGCCTTCCCAAGGAGCGAAGAAAGTGCCGTGGGCGCCATCTACGGGGCTGTCATCACACTGCAACAGGGCTATGAACTTTGTCGCACTTCCCTGTTGTCCAAGCTCAAGAACAATTTCAGTCTCAGACATTTTGGAAAGAGAGACTACAAGACTCCTGTGTCACGAGGCTGAGTTTTAGCCCAGCACTACCGTTAACTCAAGAAGGCGCCTTGAACAAGTTTTTCTCAAGACTTTTGAGTGCCCAGTGCAACCAGAAGTTGGATGACAAGAACGGAGTTATGCGTTTACACATTAATTTACTCAAATATTTGTTGAGCAACTATAGGCACTCGTCTAGAATCGAGGCAAGGTTTCTGCTCTCAAGGGATCTTACGCCCGTGAAGGGTGACCCAGACAGGGAAGAAGAGAATGGCTAAAAGAAATGGGTGAGTATGGACTGTACTGAGTGTAATGGCAACCGGAAACGTGGATGGTGGGAGGCTTGGGTCTCCCTGAGAGTGTGGGAAAAGCTCCCTGAGGAGGCTGGAGCTGAGGCAGGGAGGATGGTGTGAGAAGTGTGGGGGAGGGCTCTGGGCAGCGGGAAAGAAGTCGGCGGTCAGTGATGAGGCGTTTGGCACCTTTCATGTCTAAGTCTATCATTCTTTTGTAGGGTGGGAATGGGAGCATATCTCCATGTTATCCATGAGGCGAGGGAGGAACGGATGGACGGACAGAATGACGGAGGGAGAGAGGGAGGGAAAAAGAGAGTGACAGATTGAGTTTTTCTCTGATATAACAAGGAGAGATTCTAGAAGGGGTAACAAAGGGGCTGGTTTTTGAAAGATGAGTTAAGATTTTTTAACACAACTTTTTATTGATTCTTGGGAATTTCACATTACGCACCCCAATCCCACTCAATTCCCGGTCTTTCCATATCCTCCACCCACCTTGCAACCTCCCTCCCAAAAGAAAATTAAAAATTGAAATTGAAAAAAAAATCTTGACGACCACTCTGGGCAACCAGTTAAGATTTTGTAAGGCAGGGACTGGATAATGGCTCAACACATTGAAGCACCTGTTGCCAAGTCTGAGCCCTGAGCTCAACTCCTGGGACCCACATAGAAGGAGAGAACCAATTCCTATAAGCTGTTCTCCGACTTTCACACACATGACATTTGTATGAGCGTGCATGTGCACACACACACAATAAAAGTGTAATAAATGCCCTGTTTGGAAAGGTAGAACATAGAGCAAAGAAAATCACCTGTGACAGTTTGGATGAGCAGGGTCCCCATAGCACATATATTTGAATACTTAGTCCCCAGTTGGTGGTGGTGTTTGGGGAGGTTATGGACCGTTCAGGAGGTGCAGCCTTGCTGGAGGAAGTATGTCACTGAGCACAGGCCTTTGGAGTTCATAACTTTCCAGTTCCACTTGCTTGCTCTGTCTTCTCTGTGTGGCTGAAGATGGAATTTCTCAGCTTTCTGCTCCCACCGCCTGCCTCCCCCTCCATGATGGGATTAATTCCCTGGAGCTATAAGCCAAATCAGTTCTTCCTTAACTTGCTATTGGTCATAGCATTTATCACAACTAAAAGAAACCAATATTGAGACTGAGGAGATGGCTTAGTGGTTATAAGTAGTTGTTGGTCTTGCAGAGGACTAGAGTTTAGTTCCCTCATCCCACAACCTTCCAAATTCCAGTTCCAAGGGATCCGATACACTGTTCTGACCTCTGAGAATCCCAGGCATACACATAGTGCACACACATACATGCAGGCAAAACACATATATACATAAAACAAAAAATAAAATGTAAAAACTGTTTTAAGAAACTAATGTAAAGGCTGGGCAGTGGTGGCGCACGCCTTTAATCCCAGCACTCAGGAGGCAGAGGCAGGTGGATCTCTGTGAGTTTGAGGCCAGCCTGGTCTACAAGAGCTAGTTCCAGGACAGGCTCCAAAGTTACAGAGAAACCCTGTCTCAAAAAATAAAAAAGAAAGAAAGAAAGAAAGAAAGAAAGAAAGAAAGAAAGAAAGAAGGAAATAGATGAAAAGAAAAAGGAAAAAAGAAACTAATGTAATGTTCCACACGATACAGAGAAGGAAGAGGAATGGTGTACTCAGGAGGCACTGGCCAGAACGCTTCAGAAGTCCAGCAAGATCCGTTTCAAAAGCTCCTAGTATGTGGCCAGAATTCCTATTAGGAGACCCTGGCCCTGAGCATATCTCCTCTGTTTACTGGCTGCTTGGCCCTTGTTTTTATCTTCTAAGAGGCTCTCCCTTTCTTAGTGTCCCAGCTAATAATGAGGGTGGGAGAATTAGCTGCTTTGGGAGAGGGGCCATTTTCTCAGTCCTTTCTTGTCATCAAGAGCTACTTGAAGTCCTGAACAGTTACCGCTCTGTTAGTCTCAGGTCAACTCTCCTCTGGAACCAAACCGCTCTTCAAACAAAAACCTTGTCCATCTTCTACCGCCTGCCTTCTACCCAAGCAGCATCCATGCCAAAAGTTACGCCACACCTCTTTCCCTTTCCTCTTCCTAGTCCACAGGCTTTGGTGGGAAAGCCATTTCCATTGAAAGATTTAGAGGGCACTGTGCTCCGATTTTACATTTTCCCTGAAGTGCTTGAAGCTTCAGCAAAGGGTAGTATGTCCACACTCTTCTCAAGGCTGAATTTTAACAGACCTTCACTATTCAGACTTCCTCGATTTTATCTTTCAGGACTCGGGATGAAAGGCAATTCGATTGTCAAACCCTACTCTGTTTTCTCTCAATCCTGCTTGAAGGCAAGCCTTTTCTGAACTCATGTCTTGATAAACAGAATATTGAGTAACATAGTTTAGTAAAGTTTAATTTTCCTTCTTCTCTCTCCCAGTGTTCAAATTCATTAAATATATGACCTGCCTTTCAAGTTATCACAGACCATAGTTTTACCAGATGTTTCTCTACTGCATAGCTTTAGCCACCATCTTCCCAGTCACCAGTACTAACTTGCTATACACCAAAACCAATACCTTGGATCTTAGGGTTTTGTTATTGGTTCCCACACACACACTCCCAAAGAAAGTCAAATTGCCTTTATGCTATAGGTTAGTTTATGCTATACTAACAGATACCCCTCAATTCTCACAGACTTAACAGAAGTCCTCACTATGCAAAATATGCCAAAGATATAGGCAATATTCCAAAGCATATAGTCTCCATATACCAGCACAGCATAGCAGACTACGCAACATCAGGCAGTATTACAGCAATATGTGCTTTCTCGCACCTCCACTGGGAAAGAGAAAACAAACAGTAACTCAGAAATCAAGTATTTTCATCCCACAGATGATCTACCTGGCTTCCACGTGTGCTTCTGGGGCCAGACCAAGTCTCATAAACACATCTAAACAAAGGTCGTGAAGCAGTGCAAACCCAGGCTCTTGGAAGCGGGGGAACACTAGAATGTTCTTCTGTGCCACTTCATGCCTCATCCTGCCCCGGTCCTCATTGGAGCGCCACTCTGAGTTCTGCTGTTGCTTCTGATTATCGCTCAGAGGGAGACTCTCCATGTTAACTTCTTGTCAATTCATTTTTTGTTGAGATTAAAATATGGGAAATCATGCTGGGCCATGGTGGCCCACACCTCTAATACCAGGGCTTGGGAGGCAGAAACAGGTGGGTCTCTGAGTTTGAGACCAGTGTGGTCTACAGGGTGATGGTCTAGGACAGCCAGGACTACACAGAGAAACCCTGTCCCTCAAAAACAAATATATATAGATGTATATATATGAGAAATCTGTTGTCTCCTTCACACACGGGGGAGTGACATCCGTTTCTGCCAAGACAGTGTGTGTCACAGTGATAAAGTGACTGAACACCTTTGGAGTCCAGACCTTGCGTAGAAGTCTCAAAGTGAGCATGATTGAGGCTATGTGGCCAGTAGAGTAACAGTGTTCTTAGGATGGGTGAGGAGGACCTGAAGGACAGCAATTCCACATAAAACACATCCTGGAGAGGACCCCTCATTGCTCTCATAACTGACTGGCTAAAACTTACTCAAAATATACTATCCAGTCATAGGGGTGGAGAATCTGAGGGGAAGGCTATGACTGAAATTAAGAAGACATAGCCAGGAATGGTGGTGCATGCCTTTCATACCAGTACTTAGGAGGCAGAGGCAGACAGATCTCTATGAATGCCAAGCTAGCCTGGTCTACATAGTGAGTCCCATGCCAGCCAAGGTTACATAGTGAGATCCTCCATAAAAAAATGTTTAAGATGATGATGGTGGTGGTGATAGGAGTGGTGATGATGGTGGTGGTGGTGATGGTTATGGTTGTGGTGATGATAATGATGGTGGTGTGGTGATGGTAATGGTGATGATGATGGTGGTGGTGATGATGATTGTGGTAGTGGTGGTGGTGGTGGTGATGATGATGATGGTAGTGGTGATGGTAATGGTGAAGATGATGGTAGTGGTTGTGATGGTAGTGGTGATGGTGGTGGTGATGGCTATGGTTGTGGTGGTGATGATGATGGTGTTGATGATGATTGTGGTAGTGGTGGTGATGGTGATGGTGGTGGTGATGATGATTGTGGTAGTGGTGGTGATGGTGGTGGTGGTGGTGATGATTATTGTGGTAGTGGTGGTGGTGATGATGATTGTGGTAGTGGTGAGGATGATGGTAGTGGTTGTGATGGTGGTGGTGGTGGTGATGGTTATGGTTGTGGTGGTGATGATGATCGTGATGGTGGTGGTGATGTGGTGGTTATGGTAGTACTCGTGGTAATGATGATGATGATGGTGATGGATAGCAGCATTAATTAGCAAGCAGTCTCTGCTACAATTGGAAGGTGGCCACTAGAGACCAGTTACAAGCTGTCCGTTCTTATTCCCAGAGGCTCTATGACACACAAAAAAATGAAAATGTACTTATAGCCAGTAATAATTAGTTTTTATTTCAAAAATTTAAGATTTTCTTAAATTTTGTGTTTCAATTGGGTCAGAAGTAATTCAGTTTACACTAGGGTTGAGTTTCTTAATAATTAATTTTGTTTGTTCTTGGTTTTGTTTTTTTTTTTTGTATTTTTGAAACAGAATCTTTCTACATAGCCCTGGCTGTCCTGACACTCATTATGTAGACCAGGCTGACCTTGAATTCAAGAGATATACCTGTCTCTGCATCCCTGGTGTTAGGATTAAGGGCATTTTCTACCACCCCAGCCTTAACAATCAATGTGTTTAATGTAATTGTGTGGCCTATAGACATTTAATTAGACCTTTTAAAAAATTTTTGAGAGAGACAGGATCTTACTATGTAGCTTTAAATAATCTTGTAATTCACTTGAAGCTGAGACTGGTCTTAGATTTACAGCAATTCCCTCCTGCCTCTGCTTCCTGGATGCTGGGAATACAGGCGTGCGCCACCACTCTGGAATACGGGTGCGTGCCACCGCCCTGGGAATACGGGCGTGCGCCACCACTCTGGGAATATGGGCGTGCGTCACTGCCCTGGCTTATGTTTCCCATTTATAACTACATTCATTCAGTGGAGGGGTCCATACTTGTCACAGCATGCTTGTGGAAGTCAGAGGACAGCTTTTGGAGCAGCTCTTTCTGCCATGCGAGTCCAGAGGACCTTCACTCACAGGTCATCTCGCTGGCCTTTGTCTAGCTTTATTTATTGTTTCTCGGGACTTTTTATAGTCTCTGAAAAGTTCTCTCATGCTTAAATACTATGCTCATTACATAAAATAATCCACAGGCCAGGCATGGAGGCAGAGCTCTGTATACTGGGGCAGAAGAGATATAGTTAGAAGCTTGCCATGGAACCAAGTATCAGGGAGCAAAGGCTCAGTGTCGGGGGAACTAGAGAACACCAACCGTGTAATGAGGACAAAACACAGACAACAGCACAGGAAAAGAAAGTGCCAGGCTCTTGCACAGCTGGGAGAGGAAGGGCTGAGATCTACAGGCCTCACCTGGAGCATTAAAACCCATGAGCATGAGATTTTGGGGCTCACCTGATACCACACTCCTACCTTCCTCCCCCTTGCCTGGCTGCACTGGCAACATCAGAGGAAAAATATGTTAAAAGGGAGGGCTAGTGTGTCAGGTGACATCAAGTAACATTGGGACATCCAAGTGAGCGGCCAGCTATCATAGCAGGGATAGGTCTGGGACTCAGAGGAGTGGGTTCATGACTTACCAGACTCTCGGGATGTCTGCACCAGGGTGATTAGTTACAAGGCACAGAAGCCAATGCTTACTAACTTAAACAGAAAGTGGATTTACTAAAAGGACTTATTAGGTAGCTCACCGATCAGGAGGGTGAGAGTTAATCTCGCTACTCCATCCAGGCCAGAAACAGTTCCTGGAGTCACGCATAGAGCTGGGCTGCTGAAGGAACCATCACTGCCACCAGCACCCGGTGCTTCATCTTCTGCTGCTGCCATGGAAACCCTACCTCCCATAGCTACACCCCTACCCGGGAGCTGGAGTTTCAAGAGGTTGTGAGCAGCAGAATGGTGGGTGCTGGGAACTGGAACTCAGTCCTATGGAAGAGCAGTACGAACCCTTAACCACTGAGCCATATTTCCAGATCCTCACTTACTCCTTGAATCATGGCCAGTAGATTGAAGAGATGTTTGGAGATCAAGATTCTGAGTGTTTTGTGCTCATTCTTTCCCTCTCTTCCCCACCCCTCTGAGTGGGTGTGTACACCTGGATGTGTTCATGTGGGTGTGGCTGTGTGGAGACCAGACAGGTCAACAGTTGGTGTCTTTCTCAGTTACACTCCATGTTTTGTTTTGGTGACAGGGTCACTCGGTGAACCTGGAGCTCACCAATTCTGGAAGGTTGGCTGGCCGGTAAGCTCCAGGAGTCCTCTTGTATCTACCCCACCCACTCTCAGCACTGAGATAACACATACAGGTCACCATGCCCAGCTTTATTTATTTATTTATTTTTGAGACAGGGTTTCTCTGTAGCTTTGGTGCCTGTCCTGGAACTAGCTCTTGTAGACCAGGCTAGCCTCGAACTCACAAGAGACTCCCCTGCCTCTGCCTCCCGAGTGCTGGGATTAAAGGCGTGCACCACCACCACATGGCACCATGCCCAGCTTTTGCGTGGGTGCTGGGATTTGAACTCAGGTCCTTGTGCTTACACAGCCAGCACTGTGCCCAGTCCCTCTATGAGTTTCTGCAGTGAAGAGTAAGCTGTGCCACCCACGATTCCCGAGGTGGGGAATCCACCAAAATAGGAAAGGAGCTGCCTCCATTGGCTTTCTGTTGCTGTGATACCAGCGTGTAGAGGAAAGGGTTCGCGAGGCTTACATTTCCCTCCCACGGCCCGTCACTGAGCAGAGTGCAGGCAGGAGCTCAAGGTAGAGGTAGAAATCATGGAGGAATGCTGGCTTGTTCCACCTGCTTGCTCAGCTTGCCTTCTCATAGAACCCAGGACCACTTGCCCAGAAGTGGCACTGCCCACAATAGGTTAGGCCCCTCCCAATTCAGTCCTTAATCAAGAAAACGGCCCACAGACATGTCCGTAGAACAATCTGATGGGGAAAATTCCACAATTCATGTTCTTCTTCCCAAGTGACTCTAGTTTGCGTTGACAAAAATTAACTAGCATAAAGGTTGAGAGTTCAGCCCAATGACTAGGAATCTTTACATTCACTACAAACTATCCCCACCAAACTGCTAGCCACTTAGTGCAGCGTGAGCAGAGAAGACAGTGAGGAACGTCACTGTGTCAAGAAGCTTCGCCTTGTTCCTGTTTACATATTTATTCAGCTTGGAGGATTGCTTGGTTTTGGAAGGAGGTGTTTGGTTTAGTGTTTGTTTTGAGACAAGGTCTCACTACGTAGCTCAACCCGGCCTAGAAGGGCAATCCTCCTGCCTCAGCTTCTCTGGTGCTGGAATTATATTTCCTGAAGCGTCTTTCCCTGGCAATGAGAAGTAGGTTTCTGTGAATGTGTTCCCCTAGCTCCACGTCGGGCCTGCTGCCTGCATTTTGAGGAGGAGGCTGTACTCATGCAGTGAGAAGGCCTTCTTTAGCTCCTGCTCTTACTGATGTTGGACTCCAGGATCCAAAAGGATATGAAGCAGGTTCAACGATTTCCACTAAAAACCACTCTAGGACAGAATTGCTGGTAAAGGAAAGTGCTATGTTTTATTTGATTCTGAATGTGTGGGTCCAATTTAAAATCAACTATGCTTCCCCTTAAATTCCTTCCTTCCACCCCTAGCCCCTTTGGATCAACTGACCATGTCTAGGAAAGACATAGGAGAAGCATGTCCAGACACCCGCGAAGTGTGCAGCCTGAGCTCTGGGCGTATGGGCTCCAGAAGCAGCAGCACCAGTGAAGACTTCCTTCAAAGCAGTGCGGTTTGGCCGGTAGAGTTTGTCGCCCTGTTGGTTGGGACTTCTCTAGCTGGTTCCCCACACCAGAGCTCCTCTGTGGCCTGGGCTCCAGAGTTAGAACCATAGCTGTCGACTTTTTGAGCTGTGGAATCTGAGCGATTCCTAACTTTATAGATGAGGGAACTGTACCCCAGGTCACACTGCCCATCATGTACAATGCCAAAATTGAGATTCTCAGACTCTCAAGACAGATGTCCAATACCTCCAAGAAAGCAGCTACCATCTGCCTCCAGCTCTGGTAGCATCTGAAGTAAGCAGATGGGGGGGGGGGGGATGATCAACGCAGATGAGAAAGACCTACGGGAGGGTCTAGCTGAGCTAGAGGAACCATGGCACTTCCCAGGCTCCCTCCCTCAGAAGGTCATCATGACACACTCCCACCCTGTCAGGACTCTTCCTGGCTGCAGCCCTGAATCATGCATGAAAGCATGCCTTCCCATGATCCTCGGCTCCCTGCTGACTGAGGCAGGTTCCAACTGATAAGTACTGGTGAGCTGCCCACCAGTGTGGGAATTTAGTTGAGCCAGATGTCAGGTTGCATACTGCAAAATCCAACCCTCTCTTAGGCTGACCGAACGGGGCTCTTAACAAATTGGCTGTCTCTCTATGCTCTCCTGGGAGTGACAGAGCAGAGAACTTACAGATACAGAACTCTGTAGGTGCTCATGAGCAATCTCGCCAGAGGAGAAGCAAACCCAGGAAGAAGGGGTTGAAAGCCAGAGAGGAGGAATTGGGAGCAGCTACGATTCTGCTTGCTTACCCAGACCCCGGAGAGGAGAAAATGGTGACAGCCAGGCACATCCCTCCATCTAGGTCTCAAACAAGCTTAGCCTTCGTGGCTGAGATAAAGATGGTGCAGCAACCTGGACTGTCCTGAAAGATGAGTGAAGGGAGTGGTACATGAAGGGAGGGGTGGGCCAAGGGAGGGGCTGTGCAGGGCTCAAGACAGCTGGGAAATGAGAAGCATTCATTGCATTTGGCAACTGCGTGGTCACTGGTGCCTCTTATGAAAATCAATAGAGGACTGAAGATGAAGACGAACCAAAGAAAAATATTCTTTTTGTTGTTTGTTTTTTGAGACAGGGTCTCACTGTATAGCCCTGGCTGGCCTGGAACTCACTCTATAGACCAGGCTGAACTTGAACTCCCAGAGATCCTCCAGTCTCTGCCTCCCAAGTGCTGGGATTAAAGATGCATGTCACCACATCCAGCCAAACAGTTTATTTTAAAATGAAAAATGATGGACAGGGAAAATGGTCTGTGACACAAATGTGACATTTTTGTTTTAATCTTGAAATAACTTTGGTAGGCTGTGTAGAGGTAAGCAAAGGAGAGAGCCTGCAGAGCCCAGGAAGGAAAAAGCAGAGCCTTGGAGGACATATCGGGGCTCAGAGAATACAGAACTAGAAGTACAGGGAAGGAAGCGAGACAGGATAGACACACTGGTCAACAGGAAGAAGAGCAGTGAGCAGGAAGCCCTTGCCTCAGGAGCTCTCTTCAAGGAAGCAGATGGTAAGTTCAGTCATTGGCTGACAGCAAGGATGAAGGATGTGCATCAGAAAGAAGAGTAATACAAAGATTCCCAATCAATACTGAGGATGTGGTTCTGAGTCCACCATGCTTAGAAGTCAAAAAGGAAGAGAAAGGCTGACGTGAAAAATGGAAACAGTAGAAGCTGGGGAGTTAGGAAAGCTCAAGATGCTGATAGGAACCTATGTGATGGGCCCTGGGTTCACGCTGGGAAGAGGAGGAAATCCTGGAGAAGAAGGAGAGTCTGGGAGAAGGGAGAGGGACACAGTCATGGAAATGGACAAAGGGAGAAGGGACGGTGTACAACTGTGAATGGGGCTGGAGAAGAGGAGGCCCAGAAGCGAAGACTCAGCTCAGAAGTTTAATAATGACCAGTGTGGCAAAAGTGGAAATGGAGCAGAGACAGCTACAAAGAGGGGCCAGCATATTAAGAGGCATACAAAGACCTGTGGCAAAACTAGGGACAGGAAGCCAACGCTCACTGCAGTTCCAACAATGTCACTCATGGAGCGATGTCCAAGGAAGGCCTGGTGGCCGCCATTCAGCAAGGTTCTACAGTAGGCAGGTACCCGTTACTAGAATTCAGGAGGATCCACCTGCCATACTCTGTGAAAGGAGGCTTTTCAAGTCCCTCCTGTACCAATGCTTGCACTAAAATCCCCGTGCGTCCACTGAAGCCTACTCTTGCGTCTCTCAGCGGAGCCAGGAAGAAGTCTCTTGTCTTCTAGGGCTGCACACTGCAGTGTAACAACCAGAACTCTCTGCATTTCCACTGTGTGACTTTGTCCAGGACCAAAGAGCTTAGCTAACCATGGGACCACATGGGAATGAGTCACCACAGGATCCAATGAAAATGTTGAAGAGCCAAAGAGCAAAACTTGCTTAGTGAACATGTGTTTGGTTTTGTTTTAAATTTCTTAAACTTCCAGTTCGGTTTTTTTTGCATGCAAAGAAAAAAATTTAAGATGACTTTAAAAACATGGTCCCAGGGAAAAAGGGCCTCACCTCCTTGAAGGAAAAGGCATCCCTCTTTCCTTCCTACCCTGCTCACAGGCCCAGAGGAAGCCTCTCAGCACAGAGGGGCTCTATAGTGAAAAGAGAACAGAAGACTACCGACCACATTTCCAAGATCTCTGGGCCCAGAAGCTGATCCTTGTTCTGACAGGACACAAGCAACAAGCTGTACCAAGAGAGGGGAAGCGAGGCTTTGAACCACGTATTTCCATGTCATGGGCACAGTCTACAGCTGATCCAAAAAAGGCTGTTAGGTTTCAGGCTATCACAGTGTTCAGTGGCTTTCCAGGGCCGAACACCATGAAGTGTGGAATATGGGCCACAAAAGGAAAGGTCCCCAAAGAGGAAATTAGAGATGTATGAATAGAAGGAAGTTCACCAGGCCAATCAGAGAAAAAGATGCAAAATCAAAAGAGAAATAGAAGAGCCTAACAAAAATCTTGTGAACATAAGGAGCAAAGCCTGTGTTCAAAGGTTACCTGACTAGAAATGAACTGAAGAAGATTCGGCTGCCTGGAACCAGACAGCAGGGTGTGGAAGCCCATCCATCTACTGAAGAGTGGGCGGGGCTTCGAAGTGAAGCTTTCCCTCAGTCAAGTGCGGAAGGGACTGAGTGCTTTTGTTGACTGACAGGGAGAGAAGAAAAGCTTTCTGGTGAAAAGAACCTTGCTTCCCAGGGGGGGAAAAAAGCCTTATAAATAATCACTTCCTTAAACTTTCACAAAACCAAAGCTACGGCCTGAAAGTCCCCTGAAATCAGCCATGCCATGCCTCAGGACCAGGCTACTAAGATGCCATCTCCACCAGCAATATAACTGATAAGTCCTTCCTCAACCAAGCCCTTGTCTAGGCAGAAGCCTGCCCCTGTAGATTTCTCAGATGCTTCTTCTCAGACACCCTACCTACACTGTGGAGATCCATCTACAGTGGATCTACAGTACACAGCTGTATTCCCAGGGCTTCCAGAATGCCTTCCTGCATTCTGTGAAAACTGCGACTCTAGAGTTACCTTAGGGTCACTAGAGGATACTGGTTTCTCACCTCTCAGTATCCCCTTCTCCGCCCTTAGCCCAGGAATGCCCCAGTTAGAGTCCTATCTGTCATGACCATCTTCGCCAAGCTCCGACAAAAAAGGGTGACCGTGTGTTGGCTGCTTCTGGGCTGTGAGCAGCATGGCCACGGTTCTGATCTTTGGTTGTGAGAGAAAGTAGAGAACTAGAAGTTGGGCAGGAGAAGAGGCCCAGCACACCACACTGGCTGTGAAGGAACTCTGTACCAGCGGCAGACACCACCTCACACTTCTTCCAAGTAAAACTCAAGATGCAGATGTAGAACAGAGGTGATCAAGGAATGATCACTGACATACACAGGAGCCGCTTCTGAGAAGGTAGGTTCTGAAGTGCTACTAGCCCAGAGTTAGGACACAGAGGGACAGACTCCTAAGATGGCATTGTCTGAGTGTGAGTGAAATCTGGTCTCTGCACTGCCACCTAACTCAGGCCAGAGTGCCAGCCACACACAGCATTTCACAGTGGCCACCTAACTCAGGCCAGAGTGCCAGCCACACACAGCATTTCACAGTGACCACCTAACTCAGGCCAGAGTGCCAGCCACACACAGCATTTCACAGTGGCCACCTAACTCAGGCCAGAGTGCCAGCCACACACAGCATTTCACAGTGGCCACCTAACTCAGGCCAGAGTGCCAGCCACACACAGCATTTCACAGTGGCCACCTAACTCCTACTCAGGAAAGGGGGCATGGAAAGCAAATACCCTGAAAACCGTTAGAACCCAAATAGGCACCAATTGAGACCTAGGGCCTCGAGAAGCCTCCATTATTCTGCCAGTGGCAGACAGATGCCTCTGTCCCAACAGGACGAGCAAAGGCAAACAGTGACAGTCTTTGGCTGTGCTGGGACAGGGATCACAGACCTGCCATACATCCAAACCTCGCTTCCTTTCGTGTACCCGCTTCTAAACCAGGAGTTCAGACACACACAGTGCAGCGCTCCTGAGCCTCGAGAGGCATGGAGCCTGTGTGTCCATTACTCTGGCAATGAGGAATGCCTCCCTCTTCCCTGTTTTCCTGAAATTTCTTTATGGGGGATGCACTATGGCTCCCAGATAAATGCTACAGATGCAAATGATGAAGGGAGCGCTACCCGCTCAACAAGGCTCCTCTCACAGCCACACCCTGAAGAGGACAAGCTGAAGGATGGGGAGGGATGGTCGAGAAGGTGGGACCTCGGCCACCAGCGTGCCCACCTCCTTCCAGTTCTCACACCTGCGAGATGCTGTTGGCCAGGCGAAACGATGTTTTCTTTGTCTTTTCATTCTCCTGAGAGAAAAGAAAAATTGGGATACTCAAATTTGGGTTTATTAAACTGAAGGGGACCAGGGTCAGGATTGGGGTTCCCCAGAGCCGATGTATTCTACCCTGGAAATTCAACAGCAGAGCTCACCAAGGACCCTATGTACAATGTACCAAGTGTTGTAGATAACCAGGGGTTTCTGCCAGACCTTGGCACAGAGGCCAGCAGCACTTTTCAGTTTAACAGAATGGCTGCATGCAGTGTCACACACCGGTAAGCCTAGCACTTGGGAGGAAGAGGTAGGGGGACTGTCACAAGCTTAGGACCAGTCTGGTTTTCTAGAGTTAGTTCCAATACAGCCTTGGCTACAGAGTAAGACCCCATTTCAAAAAGGAAAGATGGAAAGAGGGATTGAAGGAAGTAGAGAGGGAAGGAAGAAGGGGACAAGGGGGGAGGGACACAAGGGAGGAAAGGAAGGAGGTCTACACAGATGAGAGAGCCAGAAGGTCCTAGAAGTGTCTGCTGCAAGCCAGCCCCGCTGCTTCCTTCCTATCCAGGAGTTTAAAGGGTCCCTTCTTTCCTCCCTCAAGCCCAGGCATGGCTCAGGCACTGGTATCAGATGGCTCTCTTTCTATGGGCATTGCAGTCAGAGTGTAGTATAACAGTTCTGAGCTGGGGGTCAGGACACCTTCTTCACCCTAGAGCCATGAACTTGCACATAGCCCCTCTGAATGTCAGGCTTCACTAATACCTGGGGCTGGTGGTCTCCACGCCACCCTACTTTTCTCATACGCTAAGGGGTTGAGAGTGACGTTTCATCAACATGACTCCATCTAGTACTCGGCGCTGGCTGCTCAGGGGCCCCTTGCCAGTGCCACCACCCACCCACCTTGCCCACCGGCTGGCAGCAGCTTCTTTACCATGTGTCGCCGCCGCCTCTTGGGCTGGATGCCTTCCTGCAGGTAGGGAGGCCACGGAAAGCCCTGAGGGGTGGAACAGCCACTCTCGCCAGATACGTCCTCAGAGTCTGAATCCTCTTGCTGGGACTGGGCAAAGCTTTTGTCTGGGTAGATCTCCTTTAGCCAGCCCTCAAAGAATACTTCCAGACAGCGACCAGCCTCTGCAACCTCTGAGTCAGGCTGATGAGGGGAGACAGTAGTGGTTCAGCCTGTTTCTACCAGGCCATCTCTCCTATGCCCCTCCATCAAAAGGGATACAGGGAACACAAGCCTGACTGGACCATCTTAGAATCTCACCCTGAGAGACCTGGAGCTTGGCACATTCTCCTAGGGCCCAAGATAACCCATTTGGTAGCAGCTCATAAAGTAGAAGTAATCTCAGTAGATACCCAAAGTTGGCCAGTTACCACCTCCTCCCATCCTTCCGAGTTCAAGCTTCGGGCCCACATTTGGGAGAGGGCTTTTAAACCATAGCAAATCCCAGAACTCTGCTCCCAGATGCCCTTGCCCACATCCACCCCCAGCCATGACCAGCTCAGGGTCACTGTGAAACAGAGAAAACAAACCTAACATACATAATTGAACTTAGCACAGTTCCAGAACATGAGGCGCACATCTGATACTACTTCCTCTGGAGTGGTATAGTGAGCTGGGTCCTTCTTTTGCAGCTTCCTCCGGATAATCGATAGGTCCATGGGCCTCTTGATAATCTGGTAATAATGCCTGGCCTTGGGGAGGGAAAGAAGGGGAGGAGGAGATGAAGAAGGAGGAGGAATAAAAGTAGGGATAGAGGAAGAGGTGTCACTTGCTAAGTCAAGTCTGATGTTAGCAGGTGCGAGGGAGAGCAAGAAGCAGGAATGGCCGTGACCCCTAGGGGCCCCTAAGCAGAAAGGAGCGCAGCAGGCAGAAGCATGGGGCCTCCTTACCAGAGGGCTGACTGGCTCGTGGAAGGGCAGGCTGAGGCTGTTGCAGCACAGAGACAGGACCAGCTTCTCACACTTCTGCAGAAATCACAAATGGCAAGAGGCACACTATTCTGCCCCACCTCAATGAGAACTAAAGATGGTAACCCTGATTACGTCTGGCTCTGACCTCAAGGGTGTCAGCCACCCTAAGAAGGCAGCTTGGGCTCTCAGGCCAAAGGGAAACTGCTGGAGAAAGGACAATCACATAGATTCCCACAGGCCGAGTCATCAGGCATGGTCATGGCCCAGGCTTAAATCCCCCACTACACCCCGCCACCGCCACTCAGAGCCTGAAGTTCCTGTATTGAAGACTTGGTCCCAGGGCAGCAGCTCAGAGGTGGGGCCCTTGGAGGGTGACTTAACCATGAAGGCTCCGGCCTCACCCGGGGATCAGTTCTCTTCTGGACTATAGGGAGTGGGTGAGACTTTTAAGGGGTAGAGGAGAGAGGGAGGAAGTGGGTCATCTGGGCCACACCCTCGCAGGGTATATACTGTCCCCGGAGGCCATAAGGCAAGCTCTGCTCTCCCCATGCTCCCTACTGTACTGTTTCTGCCTCACCACACACCTGGGGACAATGACACCAAGTGGCCATGGGATGAAACCGTGAGTCTAACTAACCCTGTTCTGCTTTAGTGGATTTTCTCAGGTATTTTGTTACAATGATGTCACAAAGGCCACCCCCAAAAAAAGCTTGTCATCTCCCTGGAAAAATCTCAGCCTCTGTAGGCACGAGGGTTTGCCTCACACAGAAAACTCTCTTCCCAGAACCCTTCCCTACCTTCTGGTCACACATGCTCAGGCCAGGAGGTGGCCGCACTCCAGGCTGACTATAGCGGGCGTTCTCACAATCATACTCCATCTCAGGCTGCACCAGGCTGCGGCACAGGGTGCACACCCACTCTCCCCTGTGCAGCAGATGAGGTCATATTAGAACTCAGCAGCCTCCCCTGACCCTCTGCCCAAGACAGGCATAGAAAAGGGAGAGCTGTGGCCTGGCCACGATCATGATCGGGCTCTGAAGATAACCCCGCTAGTCAGGTGATGGCATGACTCACCCCGGGAAGCTGAGCAAGGCTGGCACATGGCAGGAAAGGTGATACACTTTGGGGCAGCGGTCACAGCACAGCAGTTCCCCACCATTGAGGCACACAGCACAGAAGTCCTCATTCTCAATGGGGGCTGGGGTGCACTTCTTGGCTCCAAGAGTCCGGGGAACGAGTCTCTGTTCTTCAGAAGATGCACTGTCCACCTCTAGTGGCCGCTGCCCAGCCAGAGATGTGACAGTGACCTTTCTTCCCCCCAGCCCTGGGCCCTGGGTGGCATCAGGCAGGCTGTTCTGGCTGACCTTGGGGAAGAAGTGAGCGGTTGGAGCACAGTACTGACAAATGGTTGATAGGGATGGGGTGGGGTGGGGGAGCGTGACAGAGACTGAGCACTTACTGTGAGGGCCTCTTACTCCAGGACCACAAGCCAGCCAAGTCCCAGCTCAACCCTGCTGTATCTCCCAGATCCCATGCAGCAGAGGACATGGCTAGCTATGGTCCCACTGAGGTTCACAAAAGGCCCTCAAGAATATGCTACACTTGGTCTTGGCCAAAAGGCCGAGAAGCAATAAGAATATTCTAGCAGCAGCAATGAAAAACAAGAAACTCCTAGCTTGAACCAAGCAGAGCCAAGTGGTACCTTAATGGACATGCTAGAGGACTCAGTGCCACACTCGATCACCAGCAGGAAACTCCCATCCTGGCTATTCTTCTGGGGCTTCAGCTTAAACACAGGCATCTCTCCTGATGAGGCCGTGCAGATCTTGAGCCGCTCCAGTCGCACATAAGGGATCTTGGGCTCGCTACTGATGGCTCTGTGGTAAGAGACACACCCTGGGTCTCATCAGGAGCCCTAAATGGCCCCATCTCTAAGTTAGGCTTCTTCATGAGCCCACAAATGAGCAGCCTCCCCAGTTAACCCTTTATAGGTCCACATTTTGCTCTTGCCAAGTTCAATGCATTCAACCCTGTCAGACACTGCAAAGACCCTTGGTACCATCTGTAGTCAAAGGAGGGCTCCCTGAAGAGCAAGGACTGCCACACACAGAGTGCATGTCTAAGGGTGCCTGGAACTCTCCCTTAGCTATTATAGGCACCCAACCACATGGATCCCACTTGAGGCTCAGCAGGTGGTAACGGCAGGTATAAACAAATTTCTGCTTCTAGTTCTTATACAGGATTACTTCCTGTGCCAAACTCTCAGGCCAGGAAGTTGAGGGTAAGAAGGTCAGCCCAGAGTCATTACCTGATGCTTGGATTCTCTTTTGGATCCGGCTCTAGGGCTCCTTGTTCAAAATTTTCATATTCTAAGTCAAAAGATAAAAGATAAATTAAATAGCTGTAACATACATTTGTGGCAACAAATGCCACTTAGACCTTCTGCTTATTTCTGTTATTTGGACTTTTCGTCATACACCTGCCACACAGTTGTTACCAAGAGTGCTCATTCATGGTGGTGACAATCCTACTATAGGTCTCCTTCCAGAGAGATGCTGAAAGCCATCATCTTTTTGGCAAAGATTAGCACAACCTGCTGAGAGTTAAGAGCTGGGTGAGGCACTGAGAGCCATCTTCTCAGAGCTCAAAAATAACCTGTTTCCAACACACTCGTGTCACCTCCTGGCATTTTCTGCAGCCACCCCTGGGGCCAGAGCCTCTGCACAGCACAGTCAACACAGATGGCAAGGAGAGAGGCGAGGCACAGAAGGAACTCCCACTTATTAGCACTGGACTATACACTTTCCTTGGGCAAATCTGGGCCTAAAATTTTGATTTAATTGCATAAGATAGAAGGTAATATTACTTATGTAATAAGGACCAATAACTTTTTCAGTTGGTCTGTCAGTATAAAGAAAAAATGAGGAAAACAGTCCATTCCTGTATGTAGTAAGTGCCTATAGAATAGACTGATCCATTTCAAAATAAGCAATAACACCACACATGAAAAATCCTAAGTGGTCAGGGTTTGACTCTAACTTCTTGACCATCCCTTATTGGATGAAACAAACCACTGATCAACACTGAAACAAATCACCTTATGACAGAATATTGGTGGGCTGGCAAGACATCTCAGTGGGTAGAGGTTCTTGCTGTCAAGTCTGACATCCTGAATTCAACCCACAGAACCCATGTGGTAGAAGGAAAAAAACCCACTCCCTAAGAAGAAACTGGGAGCCTATCTCCAGTGGTCCAAATCCCCTTCGTTACAAGGCACTGCTCAAATCTACATGACGGCTAAGTACATGGAAAATCCTGCTGTTACAGAGTAAATGGCTAAGTGATTTCTCTGTAGTGTTTGCCCCCTACTCTATGCAGGAGTTTGGTGAGTTCCATTTACTGTGGCAGATGGCAGATACCCATTTCGCAAAGGACAGAGTTGATGTCCTAACTAGATCCATCAGACACACCTCACAAGTTTTACCAATGCTAGCTCTTTTGGAGTGATTTCTTCAAGTGTGCCTACAATACAAAGTCAGACTCACCAGGGGAGTTCTATGGGGAAGATTAGGAGGAGACCCCACAGATCAGTGCTGCCCATGGTTAGGGAAGCAGAAGCATGTATATCACTTCCAAAGGACAGAAGCAAATCCAGCCTTATAAGCAGCATCCCCCAAGCTGAGCCCATCCGCCTGCCTCCACCTCACCTGCTCGCATCTGTGACCAACAGGAAACAAGACTCACCTTTTGGCTGCTGGTACTGTTGTAGAGCAGTAGATGTGTTGGTCACTGGTGTCAGGAAAGGTTTTTTCACAGAAAGGTTAATTGGTTCCTCCAGTTCTGAGGGAATAACCAAATCCTTGGGAACATCCAGACTGGAGGCTGTGGGGCCTTTTCCTACTGAGTCTGTGAAGCGAGAGCTATCCTCACTTTCCATCTATCAAAGGTGAAAGGTCAACGAGAATCAAGTCAGACATTCTAGCCAACAGCAAAACTGCTGAGCTGAGGCTAAGCTAAGGCTGCCAGTGGCCAACCTTTTGCTTCACAATAAGCAAAAGCTGAATGTCACTTTCTCAAGACCTACCTTACACTGGGCATTCCCCATGGATGACTCAGTCCCATCCTTGGGGCCCAGGCTCTCTGCAGTTTGGCCAGAGCCAGGACTGGAAGCTGATCTAGTCTCCAGATGTATGTCAGAAACCGGAGGCATGACCTGCAGAGGACAAGTGGCCAGACTCGGCGCAGCCTGGGTGTGCCCAGACATTAGGCTGGGCCCAGCCTGTGAGTGGTTGCTTGCCAGGCTTGTAATGGCCTGGGAACAATCACCCCTCAGGCTGGGCAAGGACTGGAATGAGCCGCGCACAAGGTTTGGCACAGGTTGCAGGTGACTGGCTGGGCTCGGCACGGCGTGGTTTGAGACGCTCATCAGGCTGGACACAGTTTGCGGTGGGCCACTTAACAGGTTCGGAATTGTGTGGGTGGGACCAGCTGTCAGGCTGCTCACCCTGTGGATCTGTGGCTCTATGGTCCTCGCCAGCCTGGTAGATGACAACTCCATCTCCAGAGTGTTGGAAAAGCCCATGATGCTCACTGAGGTGGAGTGCTGCAGAGAAGGGCATGGGGAGAGCTGGGCTGTCAACTGGGAATGTAGGAAGAGAGGCGCGACCCGTTCCACAAGAGCTCTGAGATTCCATTTGCCTGTATTTGGGGGCTGCCACTGAGAGCTAAGGCAGCTTATGAAGCCCTGTCCCAATTCCCACCACCAAGGAAGCTACTAGGTTACGACTCAGAAGTGCAAGCTAAGGTGTGGTGTGGTGTGGTGTGGTGTGGTGTGGTGTGTGTGTGTCTGTGTGTCTTGTATACATATATATATGCAAGAGAGACAGAACAAGAAAAGGAAAGACCCTACCACCTGACCTGAGGTCCACACATCCCGCATGTCCTAGTCCTAGTCCTGTACTTAAGCAAAGCATTAGTCGGACTTTCTAATCTCACATTTCCAATCTTGCCTAATACTGTCTGTGGCTTCCCTTCCTTCCCTTTAGGAGATCTCATGGGATACTTTCCTATATAAAACTGGCCGTAAGTTATGAAAACCTTGAACTGTGATCTACTTCAGAGCTGTTCCCTTGAAAGCATGCCAAGGTTCCAGGGGATCTCCAATCTGTCCAGGAGAACCCAGCTCAATTCCAGAGCCTGCAGCAAGCGTGTAGCTTGTACTAGCACTGAATAATAGATATCATCAAGGTAGTAGAAAGTCTTTTCTAGCCCTGGTATACATGTCAAAGTCACTCCAAACCACAGGAAGGATCTTCAGAGCAACTCTTAACATGGCCCCAGCAGGTGCAGTCATCAGATGGGGTGAGACTGTTCCAAGCAGAAATCTATCTACTTGGGGTCCTGAGAAGAAGGAACTTAAGGAGTTGAAGACATGGGTGATTTCTGTCACTGATTGAATACAGTTTTTCAGAAAGAAGAAACAGATGTGATGGAGAAGGCAGGAGACCAATTTTAAGTCTAATTTTCATGAATTTAGACCTTTAATAAGCCTTTTTCTTGGAAAAAAAGAAAGATTGAATATATACCAATTTGTCTACTTTTGAAAATCAAAGGGAAAACACTAGAGCATGAAGCTCTAAACTTTCAAGATCAATGTCCCAAATCTGTCATTCTTTCCGCCATGTGTGAAGTGTTCAAATTCCCAGAGGGCAGTAAATACTTCAATACATTCTCGGGTTTCAATATAAAGGTAATAAAGCTATTCCCTAGTAAAGAAAGATGGCCTTCCTCCCTGTAAATATCGTTCCTGGTCACTCTGCTTTGTAAGTCAGATGCTAGATGCTCCCAAGCTAACACCAGGCCCTGTAGTTCAGATATACTCATTGTGTCCCTCTCTACAGGCAGTGCCACAGCGTAACCTGTGCTCCTATCTCCCAGAGAAGAAGAGTGGCCTCCTCAGTCTCCTCCAGACACACCTGGAAACACACATCAGACCACATTATGCCTTTGCCTTAAACCCTGCAGTGCGCTCCACTCTCTTCAGGGTGAGTGCAAAGATCCTAAAGAGACTCCCAAGACCCAGGTGAGCCCTGCCCTCATCCTTAGCAGTCACAAATCAGAAAACAGACTTCCCCCCATTCTCCAGGACCCAGGCCTTCAGACACTGTCTTTTGCTCCTGAAACAAGTCAGATGCCCCTGGCAGCCCTCACCCTGTCCAGGGAGTCTGCCTTCTCTGTGCAACACTCTTCTTTATCCAGCCCTGTTCCACCTGCCCTTCAGAGCTCAGCTCCCCACGGGCAGGGTGTGTGTGCATGTGTATGTGTGTGCGTGTCTGTGTGCTTGTGTTTATTTGTTTGTCATCCAGAAGGGGCCAGCTATTGGCAAAAAGCCAGGAAAACACAAAAGAAGAGAAAGAAATGGTACTACTTATAATATATCACCTTATGGGTGCCCAGAAAATCCAAAGCGAGTCTAGCAAGAAATCTGAGTACAAGGTCAATCGACACAATCAATTGTGTTTCTACGTTCAATTAAAAAAAAATGTGTGTGCGTATGTGTGCTGTGTGTGCATGTGTTTGTGTGTGTATGTATGTATGCACATGTTTGTGTGTTTGTATGAGTGTGTGCATGTTTGTGTACTTGTATGTGTTTGTGTGGGCACGCACATGTGTGTGTGTAACAAAGGCTCTCTCATCTTCTAGTGCAGGCCAAACGCCACCCCCTTGATGTTCCCATAACACCAGTGCTTTCAACCTCATGCACATCCAGGATACAGCGATCAGACGCTATTGCCCTATGGAACTGAGCTCCGTCAAAGCATAGACTTTGGTCTATTTTGTTCACCCACTTTATCCCTAAACCCAGAGGCAGCATCTGAGTGAACACAGGGCATAATGAGCTGACTGAAATTCTGAAGCAACACTGTGGGACTGGTGCTTCTACAGAGGCGAGCTGAAGAAAGAGCAGCTTGGCTCCACTCACTACTGACTCCGCGTCCACCCTGAAATCGTGACTGACTTTGGAGAGCTAAAGTTTAGTAACAATTTATTTCTTGCAAAGCAATTTGCTAGGGCTTTACACATACTGCCTCAGTTAACCCTCACGACAGCCATTCAGAGGTTACTGTGGAGGTTAAAAGATGCAATCTGTGACAACACTTACAATACTGCAGCCCCGTAAGCCCCGGCTGCCCACTGTAGTGCTCGGCTGCAGAGGCCTTTGTTATAAACAAATGAGGCCCAGAAAGTCATCTTTAGGTTTTTAATGTTTCCATAAAGCATGATCTTTAATGCTTCTCATTTCTTTTTTTTTTTTTTTTAATTGAACGTAGAAACACAATTGATTTTGTCGATTGACCTTGTACTCAGATTCCTTGCTAGACTCGCTTTGGATTTTCTGGGCACCCATAAGGTGATATATTATAAGTAGTACCATTTCTTTCTCTTCTTTTGTGTTTTCCTGGCTTTTTGCCAATAGCTGGCCCCTTCTGGATGAGTTTGCACAGCCATCCTGCTGCTGAGGACACTGTCAGTGTCTTACCCCAAGCCACCTGAGGGCGCTCTCCTAGATGTGAGTCCAACCTGCCCTTCAGACACACTCAGACCGGGCCTGACTCCACCGACTCCATCCAGCTCTTCCCTGTCTCGCCCTCTGCATCCTTCCCCCAGCTGTTCTCCCTCCCCTTTCATCCCCTTCTGTCTCTTCTCACCTTCACCTTTTTCTTTTCTTGGGTATTATCAGGTTTTTTTCTCTTCTCTCCCCACCCTGTTCCTTTATTAGTTATCAGCTTTTAAAGTTTATGTTTCTTCTCAGTTTTCAAAATAGATGGTTTAAGCACCTTTTATTTATCTTTCCATGGAAAAGTATGCTTTTCTGTGTGTTGCTTGGTAGTCTTTAGTAAAAACTTCCTAATTTGCTAAGTAGTCTACAGGGGCTTTCTGGCTGGTGACTGAGTCCTCCCGTGTGTCCACTTGGCTCTGCCTTCGCCCTCTCTCCTTTTTTCTGTTACTGCCAGAGTAATCACTTTAGGGTCTTTCGTGAGCCTCTCAGTGAGACTGCAGCCAGCCTGTCCTCTGCTGGGAGGAGCCTGGGATCCTGAAGGGGCAAGCTGTCCCTTAGTTGTCCCGGCTGTACACTACCAGAGCTTTCTAATAACCTCTATTTCTTTATCTACAGACAGAATATCTGGTATTACTTTAAATCTAGAGCAAATGAGTCCTGTATTATTCCTCCTTTCCCCACATGACATATTTAATGTAGTTCTGATGTTCATTTTGTCTACCTGTGACAGATATTGAGAGTTTTATATATATATATATATATATATATATATATATGTAGCTGAGGGTGACCTTGAACTTCTGATCTTTCTGTCTCCTCCTCTCAAGTATTGGGATTAAAGACATTAGGCCCAATTTTATACGGTAGTTAAGGATTGAACTCAGGGTTTTGTGCATGTTCCAGCAATCTTGGTGACATCCTTAATACTAATCCAGAATCTGTTTAGACCATCCAGCTAATCAGTTGAGTTCTGCATAAAGCCAAATCTCAAAGAACATACTTTATCTGAGGACATCAAGTCCCTTCTCATAATTTCTTACTTCATGCAATGACACATGAGTTCATACAATGACAGAATAAGAAGGGAACAGGCAGACAGTTTATTTTGAAGCAAGTCTGCTGGTGAACTGCTCCTGTAACTTGTCTCTTTCTTCCCCACACCTGTAGCCAGTCACGAGGAGACCAGTGCTAGCAGAGTCAAGTGCTGCTTGCAGTCCCAAAACCTGGGAAACATCCATGGGAGAAGGAACTCAAAAGCAGCATCAAAAGCAATTTAGCACTGACCCCCCCCATAGCCTATAAAAACACAATGACAGCTGGATAGATGCGTCAGTGGCTAACAACATGACTGGCTACTCTTCCAGGGGACCTGGGTTTGAATTCTAGTACCCACATGGCAGCTCACAACTATCTGTAATTCCAGTCCCAGGGGATACAATGCCCTCTTCTGGCCTCAATGGGCACCAAGCATGCACACGGTACACAAACATACATACAAGCAAAACACCTATACACATAAAATAACTCTTAAAACATGGGCGAGTGCGCGCACACACACACACACACACACACACACACACACACACACACACACACGTGCAGGTTCACAAACATGGCATTTCTGAAACCTATATGCATCTGAATACTTTGGTGCTTTTCTGGCTCCATGGGATAAAGTGCCACCAAACCACTTAACTAAAAAATGCTTATTTCCTGTGCAGGAAGAGAGTTGAGAACCAAGGGGCTTTCACAGTCCTCTGCTGCCCGTGCCACAAGTGAGAGGAGAGCAGGTAGAGCCAGGGAGGAGGGAAGGAGGTCTAACCAGCATGCTAGGGCTGGAGGAGGGCTTGGGAATGAGGTTACATTGTCTGTCTGCTGGCCGGGACCTCACTCAAAGATGGCGCGTCTACCAGGGGAGAAGAGAGTACCTGCCCTCTGCAACACCCAGTGTGGTTCAGAGGTCAAACAAGAGAGCGCAAATGTGCATTTCCTGCCATAAAGCCTCACAAAATCCTGACTTACTCCCTGAACGGTTAACAGGGTACCGACCTCTCGCCTTTATCACACGTAACACCTTCAGACTTCATGAAGTCTGTATTCTGAAGTTTGCAAGCAAAAGTAAGCTAGTTCAGGAAGGAAGAGTCAGCGTTTACTGAATGTTTTAGAACTCAGGCTTTGAGGATGAGGGGAGACCACCCTGAACCTAAGAACCCATTCTTCACTCCCTTAGTTACTGTCGCCTGGCTTGCTCCTAATTGCCCTCCCCCTCCACACTTGTACGTTGCCCCCTCTTCTGTCCTTTTCTTCCTCTTTGCCTGTCTTGTTATTTCAATCTGTTTATTGAGACTGGGTCTTGCTATGTGGTTAAGGATGACCTTAAACTTCTGATCTTCCTACCCCCACTTCTCAAGTGCTGTACTATGGCACCAGTTCTAGAGGCACTAAGGCTAGAACTCAGGGCGCTGAGCACGCTAAGCAGGCACCTGGGTTCCGTCTTGGCTCTCTCCCCTTTCTGTCTGCTTGCGGGAGCCACTCATCTTTGAGTTGCCACTTGCCTAAGACCTCCCTAACTCCTGCCTCTTCTGTTAGTCACCATGCAGCCCTTCACCCAGCTGACCTGTCTCCTGTCTTGACTGTACCCTGCCGCCCACCCATCCCCACTTCGCCACTTCCATCTCCTCTGGAGTTCAGTTCCTATTGTAGCGCTCGCCACACGGTATTCTCAAAACCCAGAGAAAGCATTGTTCTTTCACTTTAACAGGAAGGTAAACTGAGACACAGAGTGATCACCCAGACTTTCCAAGTCCCTCTAGGCCCAAGACTAGGATTCTGGTCTAGCCTGGGAATATGCTGGCTGGTCTTAATTTTATGCCGTCGGCTAGAAACCTGGTGCCCGAGGAAGAAACTGTGAAATAATAAAGAGACACATAGTGCACATGTCCAGGTTTATTATGAGTCTGGCTCTTCCAGGAAGGTAGCATTTCTGGGGATAAAGCAGGGAAGATGGCGTGGTGTTCCTCATCACTCATTCCCAGATATCTGAAACATACTTTAGTCAACAACAAAGTGAATTGGTTTAAGAACATTATTTTGGAAGGGATGACTTCTACAATTTTAACTAGTACATGGTCTCATCAAGCAGAATAAATGAGAATAACATGTAAAGGAATGGCTGAAACTGATAAGAGTCCAGGATTATTTCAGAGGCTCTTAAGAGTGCAGGACTTAACTTGTCCTTAACAATCCCATACGGCGGCCTTTCTCCAGGTGAAATCACTGTCTTCTTTCTTGAGAGCTTACTTTTATAGAAGTTCTAACTCCCTAATTCTAATCTGTTTATTGCTTGACTGTTGAAAATGAGCAATTTCTTAAGCTGAGCATGGTAGCACACACCTTAATTCCAGCAGTCAAGAAGCAGAGGCAAGAGAATCCCTGAGTCCTGAGTTAAAGGCCAGCCTGGTCTACAAAGAGAGTTCCAGCACAGCCAGGGCTAAACAGAGAAATCCCACCTCAAAAAAATAAAAAAGGGAAAAAAAGAAAGAGAGAAAAGAAGGGAGGGAGGGAGGGAGGGAGGGAGGGAGGGAGAGAGAGAGAGAGAGAGAGAGAGAGAGAGAGAGAGAGAAAATGGGAAAATGGGCAACTTCTAAAGAAAACTTGCTTGGTCAAGCATGCTAATTATAACCTGTGTGGGGGTTTATGATCTCATACACGATATAATGCCCTGGGTTTGTGACATCTGTTTCTGTTGTTGCTCCAAAGCTATGCCTACTCTCCTCTGGTTTTTGTTTCACAGTGGTTAAAATCACCAAAGAGCAGGGGGTTGATGGACAGTAGGAAAGAGGACCAATGACTTGGGAGTTGTGTCTTTTAGACGGTCACAGAAAGCTCTCACTCTAGCTGAGGACGCAGGTAGGGATAGGTAATTTACCTTACAGAGGTAAACCGTCTTACGAATTAAAGGCTCCAAACATCTGAGTGTTTCGATAGCTTCAGAGAGTCAGGTGGTTTAACAGAAGTTTGCAAAACAGTCGAACAAGGCAGGGGAGGAAGCAACTAACCTGTCTAATAACTGGTGTCACATAGTGGGTTTTTGTTTTGTTTTGTTTTGGAAGTTTGGGTTTGGTTTGATTTGGATTGGTTTGGCTTTTTGATTTTTTGAGACAGGGTTTCTCTATGTAACCCTGTCTGTCCTGGAACTCACTCTGTTGAATCCTGGGATTAAAGGCGTGTGCCACCAGTGCCCAGCTCATAATGGCTTTTTACATGTTGATTTTCCTTTTTTTTTTTAAAGATTTATTTATTATGTATACAGTTCTGTCTGTATGATTGCTGGCCAGAAGAGGGCGCCAGATCTCATTACAGATGGCTGTGAGCCACCATGTGGTTGCTGGGAATTGAACTCAGCACCTCTGGAAGAGGAGTCAGTGCTCTTAACCTCTGAACCATCTCTCCAGCCCACATGTTGATTTTCAATAGTCGTGTTGTTGCTCTGATTGCCAGTGAGTGTTCATTTACCTCAAGAGGCTCCTGCACTAACTAAGGCTACTCTGATGGGTGCATAGACACCCCACTGGCAAGAGTCAGATAGGATCATAGGCGACAAAGAGACAAGAACTGAAAAGCACCCAGTGCCCTAGTGGTCTGAGAAAAACAAAGAGGCAAAGAGGATCCTAGAGGCTGAGGTGGGAGGATGAGGAAAGGCATAAGCAGAATTCAGTGAGTCTGAAGTGAGAGGCAGTTAAGTGAAACTTAGAAAACCTTGGAGGCTTGAGAGAGATGGCCAGAGGTATTTACCCAGGACACTGGAGGAAACCCTCAGTCTATGAGTAAGTACCCGTTTCCTCATGGACTAGGAGATGTGGGTGAGGGTCTTGGCGTTGGACTGAGAAGGAAATCATGAGAGAACTAAAGAGAGAGCTCCTTGAAGGGGATAGGTTCAGGGGCGACTGAGGAGGACTTGATTTGCCTCCTACACAAGCGAGCAGATCCTCGCACAGTCCTGCGGGTGCTCATGGGGACACAGGACGTGCCCTAAGAAGGCTTCATCACCCTGAGAATGTTCTGGCTACTTTCAGGGCATGTTTTGTGACTGTAAGATCATAGCTGAGGTTGAGTATCCAGGATCTGGCCTGCAACCCTGTGTCCAGGGACTGTTGAAGGCAAGGTGTACTTTGTCACATATGCCAGGGTTACAGTAAGAATTTAAGTGAGTCATTTCTCATCTCTGGGCTGGAATTTCCTTCTCAGGCTGATATAAATGCCATGCAGCTGTTAAAGGGTTAAATTAAGAGTGCAGGTGTTGACTTGCTTTGCCGTGGTACAGCTGCATTCCACCTCAGTCATTATCCTCTGTTTATCTGCGTCTTCCTTGAGAATCTGGGCCACAGGAAGTGCCTAGTGCTTCTGCATCATTTGGTGGGAATACATCCCAGACTCCCCCTAAGCCCTGAACAGGGACCTTCAAGTCCTTTCAGAAGAATTGGGGCTACACCCCGTGCGGCAGAGAGCTCTCTTGCAGCTGATGAGGGACTCAGCTGGGTTCTCTGTGGTGCCTGTGGTCTTAGAGAGTGCTCTAAGGATGCGGTCATGGGTATTCTTCATCAGGTGATCAGTTCCCAAGTATGAAAAGAAGCCATTAAAAATGTCTCGGATTCACCAGGAATGTGGTGAACATGTGCTGTGGAGTGGTGACCGTGAGGCTTTTCAGAGTAGCTGAACCGAGGTTAGGAAGTTAGGTCAACAGGCAGTGCCAGGCGGTTAAAGTGGAACACCCTGCCGGCTGCATGGGAGGTGGCAGGACAACTGAGAGAGCAGGGCTTCTCCTTCTAGAAAACTCAGTCTAGAACTTCTGCATCTCATCTTCAACTGCAATATCTTCACCATAAGATCACTGAACAGCAACAGGTCCTCTGTTCTAGTCAAAGTTCTCCTAGTGGCAATAGAGTCAGCATGGAATGCCCACAAAAGAGCCTGGTGCCATAGAGTCCTCTGGTCTATGACCTTCAGGTGGACAGTCCACTTCCCTGGCACGCACAGACCAGCGCAGCTGAGGAGTGGCTGCGGACCCAAACACTTCTAACAAAGACAACAAGGGTCAAAGGGGGTTGGATCATAAGCACTCTCCCCCAGCAAAGCCCAGGGCTACTTCAAAGACAAAATCCAGCAGGTGAGAGGCCAAAATGGAATCCTCTTTCTCCCACTGCAGTACAGAGAGGCCATTGGGCCCAGCCACCGAGAACAGGCTGAGTCAGGAGCCTGTGTTCTACTCTTAACATTGCCCATAGGCAGCTGTATAACTCTTAGGTGGGTCACTTAATCCCTCTGTGTCTCAGTTTCCATATCTTTCAAAGGGGAATAAGAAAGCGGCCTCCTCATAGTATTGCTAGGATAAAGACACAAGGTGGAGTCATCATGTAAAAACCTGTGCAAATTTGGGTTTTTTTCATTCATACAAAATATTATTCAGTAATGAGGTGCTAAAATTATTTGGTATCCTCATACCTTTTATTTTGCTCAACCCCAGCTTAAAAGCAAATAAATTCCTTCAAAATTAAAACAGTTTTCCTTATGGCAGCAACTGCAACCCAAAGCTCCCTCTGACCCACAATAACAGGCCCTCTTCTGGGAACCTCAGACATGAGGCCTTATAAACAGACCATTCTCCTGACCCTTGCCCCAGATCTCAACATGAGCCCCAAGTCACAACGACCAAAGAACAGTTCAGAACAAGAAGTTAGCGGCCAGAGTCTTCACTAACCCTTTGCCAACCTGCATTCACCCAGAATGACCCACGTCCCCTTGTCACTCAGAGAGCCCTAGAGACATTCACACAGGCAACAGTCTCTGTGCTTGAACACGGTTCCCGCCCTTCCTCCACACTGTGTGTAGGAACACAAATGCACCCCACCAAATGAGAAGCAGTGTTTTCTGCATGGCTTTCCCAACACTTAAGCGCCAGCAAGTCCCAGGCTTCCTGTTGAACCCAGGGTATTGAAAATGGCTGCCTTGGGTCATCTTCTAATGTGGTTTCCATGGGAGAGCAACAGCAATTCAAAACAGCATCCTCCCCTCCCTTCCAGCATGTTCTTTAGATACATATGTTCCTATTCCCAGACCAAGACAGACCCGGATTTTGAGGCAAAGGACTTTCTCTGTCTCATTTCCTGTCATCAACCAGACACTGAATTCAAAGTTCTTGTCGTCTGATGGCTCCGATCTCCAGTTGAAGTGACCTCTCACATTTAATTCAAGTCATATCCCTCCTAGCTGAAAATCCTTTGGCCAACTACCCCAGCCCCAATAGTGAATCCCAATTCCAAGCATAATAGGCAAGGCCTTGCCATCACTCCCATTCCCAGTGCACCCCTGCTCCTGTAAAGCCAAGTCAGCTGAACCCCTAAGAAAGGCCCAGGCTTTCTCTCAACTTTGACCTTCCATGATTGCCATTCCTCTCCACTCTCTCCTTTCTCCCTCTACTAGCCCAGCTTCTTTACACCTCAGTGTAAAAGAGACTTCCAGGAGGTGTCCCATGAGCAGCCTCCTCTCCCAGAAGGGAGTGCTCCAGGAGGAGGCACCTCAATGATCACTGTAGTGTTCCAGCGTTACTTACTATGGTGTTGTTTATCTCTCACCAGACAGCAGCTCCACGGTGAGACAGACCACCTCACACACCAGTATGTGTGAGCACCTACAATATTTGAAATTCTAGGACACATGTGTGCATTTGTATGAATGTGTATAAAGTTTGTTAACTTCGAATGAATAAATAAATGGATAGACTAGATGGCCCATATATAAGTAGCAAAACAACTAAGATCTACAAAGGGCCTATTTATGGCACCTGTAGACCAAAGGCTACTAGCATAGAGGCCTTCCCAGTCTCTGAAAGCCAGAAGCTTTCAGCCAGCCTTTCGTTTCTGCCACGGCTTGCTTTCCTGAACTCGTCTTCAGTACAGCGAGACTGCCTGATCTAAGACGGCACTGCTGGGGAAACGAGGGCTGTACGGGGAGCAACGAGCAGAACTAGGCTGCAAGCCACAGGGAGACTAAGGCGCTGATGTGCAAGCTTGAAGTTGTAGACTTCAAGACTAGGGCTTTCGAGCCAGAGCTGGGGGGAGGAGCAGGGAGACTGAGACACTGGGCCCAGGCAGGCAATTAAAGGAAAGGGCCCTGCGCCACCGGCTAGGGTGGAGGGCGCGGCACAGCGCTGGCAGTCCAGCTAGAAGGAAGACAGAGTGGAGAGGAAAAGAACACAGGAGACAGACAGCTCAGGACTGTGGGGCTGAGTTACTGCCAAGACAAATGAGTGCTCCTAGCAAATGATAAGAGAACAGAACGAGAGGCCCCTGATACCTCATCTTCCAAGGATCTCCATATCTGTAGGTGTTCAACCGCCTCTACAAGGACATCTCTGCTGCAGACCATGTACCCAGCCAATTCTACTGGATCTAATTCTAAAGCCAATAACTTTGGGTAATGGAGAGCCACATAAAATATCTTCCCCCATTTCCACTGAGAAAGGATAAAGGCTGTGTACTGGGTTCTTAAGTAAAAGCTCAGCTCTTCCGGCAGCCATGAGGCCCTAATCTTCATTTTCCTTTGCTATTTGGTGGTGATGCCCACCTCAGACAGCCATTTGGAAGGTGACGTTAGAGCATGGTCATCAGGTAGCACACACCGTTCTGAGCACAGAATAAACTGCCCATGTGGGAGTGCAAATGGAGATGGGAAAGATATGCATTGCTCACTCAGTAGGGAATAAGGCATACATCCGGGTTGGCTAGTATCCAGGGATGGAGCAGGGACACACCTCCCACACCCCACCACCCTCATCCAGGTGCCTGGTGCCCCACACTAGGCTGTGTTAGTACCTTTCTCACCACATTTGGAGAGGTGTGCTGGGAGGTGCTGTCCCCTGGGGGGACACTGTGAGGAGTTTCTTCCCCGGATGTCTGAGGCAAGGGCGCAGCTGTATTCTTGTCGAGGGTTAGAGCTGGCTTTGGGCCTTCAGATGTTGGTGGCTCCTCTGTAACCTAGAAAAGGAATAATGCCTTTGGATGGGTTTCCTGCAGAGAACAGCAGCAGGGGCTAGGGCCCACTGAGCTCTGCCCTGTCACTGTTTACACACCAGGAATGGATTAACTTTTCTCAAAAAGAAAAATAATCTGGGTTGGGGAAATGGCACAGGCAGTAAAGGGCCTGGCACATAAGCGGAAGACCTGAGTTCAGAGTCCCAGCACCCACATAGAACTTGGGGGATGAACCAGCGCCTAAAGCCCAGAGCTGAGGTCGTGGGCAGAGAAAGGCTCATTGGCCAGCCAGCCTAGCCAATCTGTGAGTTCTTAGTTTAATGAGAAATCCTTTCTTAAAAATTAAAGCAGAGTTATCAAGGAAGATAGTCAATGTCAACCTCTGGTCTCTATGAACACAGGCACACAAATGCCTGTGCACCCTCATATACACAACCCAGACATCCACATATCCATATACCCACACAGACATGTGCATACAAGGCGCAGGCACGCGCACACACACACACACACCTTATCTAATCTCTTCCCAAAACTATATCCTAATACCGTAGACTTAGGATAGAACCCAAACCAAGAGCTAACTCTGCGATATTCACTTTAACAATTTTTTTAAATATTTATTTATGTATTTATTTATTTATTATGTATACAATATTCTGTCTGCGTGTGTATGCCTGCAGTCCAGAAGAGGGCACCAGACCTCATTACAGATGGCTGTGAGCCACCATGTGGTTGCCAGGAATTGAACTCAGGACCTTTGGAAGAGCAGGCAATGTTCTTAACCACTGAGCCATCTCTCCAGCCCCCACTTTAACAATTTTAACATGTGGTTTTTGTTTGTTTGGCTGGTTGGCTGGCTAGTTGGGTTAGCTGATTGGTTAGTTTGGCTTTCATCTGGGTTTATTTCATTACTATTATGGTTGTGGTGCTAGGAACCAAACCCAGGGTCTTGTACATGGTAGCAAGCATTTAACCTATCACCGAGACACACCCTCAAATCTGCAACAGTTTGTACTAATATTTAGCTGTGGTCCTCTATGAACCCTGGATTCTGCTCTGCCATCACAGGGAATATTTTACATCTCTTCAAAGGAACTGAGCCTCAGGAGATGACACCTGAAGCATTATCTAAAGTCATTCCTGATGAAGTATGAATGTGAAGCCTTAGGTTTTATAATAAAAGTATCTGGAGCCTCTCTGGAGATGTGTAATCATAGATTTAAAGGAGACCCTACCGTGGAAAATGTGAGAAGGGATGGGGACATAGGCTGGAACAAGAGATCTAGAAAAAAGATCTAGAAAAAATTAGGAAGTATGAATTAAGATGTGAAACAGCAAAGATCCCAAAGACACAAATGTACTCAATCATCTTGAGAAGAGAGAGAATCAGCATTCATTTCTCCAATATTCCCTAAACAGAGATCAGAGTCTTTGGTGGCATTGTAGACAAATCAGCAACCTGGGCCCAGTCTTAGCTCCTCCTCTCGACACTCTATATAGTCTTGAAGCAAACTGTTTGCCCTCACCAACCCTACCACACCTACAAGCTACAGATGGCACCATCTGTTGGTTTGGTATGGTGTTCCATATGTGTGCACAAAGCATATCTAGCTTTGCAGACATAAAGTCAAAACAGTCCTTAGAGTGCTGTAAAAGAGCCAGCCACCAAGGTCTAATGCCACCCTCATCCTACTCCTTGAGCTCTCCTACTTCCCTACTAGGTATGCCTAAGTTTCCAGCTTGACAGGTTTCACAGACAGGAGCGACTGCCTCCTTATCCTGACCCTGGAAGGGGTCTAGCAACACTCTGATGGCGCCATCTACTGGGCTCGAGTACATGCTGCTCTCCATGAATACATGAGAACCTGAGCTCAATCCTCCAGAACCCACATAAAAAGCCAAGAGTATCAGCAGTGCCTATAACCCCAGTGCTTGGACTGTGGAAATGGGTAGATCCCTGGGGCTTGCTGAACGGCCAGCTGAGCCAAACTGGCAAGCTCCAAGTTCAGTTAGAGACTCTGTTTCAAAAAAAAAAAAAAAAGGTGGACAGCAACAGAGGAAGATGCCCAACATCAACCCCTAGCTCCTCCATAGACTGACTCCCTCTCCCCTCTCCTCTCTCTCTCTCTCTCTCTCTCCTGTCCTCTCTTCCCCCCAGTACCTTTATGTTTTCAAAGGTACAATCTATGGACAAAATCCCCAATGTCACCCCAGGGGATAGGGCTAAGCCAGGCCACCCTAGAGGACACTGAGCCCAGATCTCTATAGACCACACACTATATCCTCCACGGCTGCTGAGCGCAGGGCTAATGTGAGGGCTTAGATGTGTGAAGACCATGCTTAGATGAAGGAACCAGATGCTGTATGCCCTGAGAAGTCCAGAGATGGCAGCTCACCTGCAGGGAATCCTCCTGGCTCTGGGACTGGACAGGTGCTGGCTGCCTGACAATGTAGTTGATCTGCCCCACGATGGTCTGCTGAAGATGCTGAGGAGACTTGGTCTGACTCAGCTGCAGGCTGGGCTGTTGAGCCTGCAGGAGGAGTTCCAAGTCCTTCTGCATCTCCTCCAGCTCAAACTTGTGATGCATAATGTCCACGTTCTGGGAACAGGCAGGCCCAGGAGGGCTCTCATGTTGACTGGAAGCCAGGTGCTGGGATGGAGGCAAGGGTGGCGGTGCATGCTGGGTGGATGGAGGGGGTGGGGGTGGGGGTGGTGGCTGCTGCTGTGGCTGCTGCTGAAAGTGGCTGAGCTTCAGCTTCTGGTGGTGGCCTAGCTGAACTTGGATGGAGGGTGTCTGTATGGCTGGCTGGGCGTGAGCTCCCGACTGAACATCTTGTGGAGGGACGATGCACACAGGCTGGGAAATCAGTTGCTGTCCTGGCCGCTGGGATGTACTCTCCTGGTCTGTGGGAGGCGGTGGTTCTAACCAGGGCTGCAGCAGCTTAGGTGGATGGGGACTGCAGGCCAGCTCTTTCTCCCTGGGCAGCAGGGTGGAACACTGCAGTGCCCCCAGCTGGTGAGACACCATTTCAGAGGGCTGCCGGAAACTGTGAGCTGGGTGGATACTGGGTGGGGCGACCTGGCCTTTCAGGGAAGGTGAGACTGGAGAGCAGTGGGAGCAGCAGACAGACGAGGAGCACAGGGCTGGAGGCTGGAACTTGTGTGAGGGGTGGCTGAGAGACTCCTGCTGAGCCATGGGGGCCTGGTGGCCCTGATACAAGGATGATGACCCCTGTAAGCTCCCATAAGCAGCTGCAGCATCTGCCCGGGACAGCTGCCCCCCCTCAGTGGTTATGCAGCCTGGAGATGGAGAACAGAGAGATTCCCAAAGGTAAGACACAGCTGCTCCCTTTGCTACTTTCTGCTCCCAGGACCAAAGAACAGCATTCAGCAAACCCAGTCAGCCACGGAGATGAAGAACTTTCTCCACCCCAAACCTCCAAGACTCTGTCTCGAGTGCTGCCAGGAACAACGCCTGCAGAAGCTCACTTTAGGGGACTGTGGGTATCTGAGGAACTGGTTCAGCCTTTACTAAATGACCAGCCTTTCTAGCCAACTGGGAAACCTACAAGCTCTTTACACTCCTTTTAGTCTAACAGCCCAATGGACTTGCTAAAATAATGCACATGGGGTTGGGGAGGGAGTGTCTTGGAAAATAAGCGTCTAGGTGCAGATCTGGGAAATTATTGGGTAGAACGATGGAAGGTCCCATGCCAGGTTGGCGCCAGTCACCAGCACTGCCCTTGGGTTTCTGTGGTGGCATCATACCAAGTTCTTTCTGCCTACTGCTCCTTCACCCAGTGCTCTATGAAGCTGGCCTAGAAGGCTGAGCTCGAAGGCAGAGGATGCGTCTGATTCCCCTTCGGTCCCTTTTGTGCTCAGCCCCGGCCTCACCCGGGGCAACTGCTGAGTTAAATAAAACAGGAAAGGGCAAGGAAAAACTAAATCTGGAACTGGGGAAACAGCCCATTTGGTAGCCTGCTGGCCTAGGTTCCCCTCAACCATAAACTGGGTATAGTGCTGCACACCTGTAACCCCAGCACTCAAAGGGGAGGTAGAATCGAGAGAGCTAGAAGTTCAAGGCCACCCTTTGTTATTTAGTGAATTGGAAGCCAGCCTAAGCTACACAAGACCTGTCCAGACAAATGAACAAAAGTTATCTAGTATCATTGATTTGCCAAGTTCAAAAAGTTTTCAATGAGATTAACAGCTTAGAATCAAAGTGGCAGTTGGTAGTTAGTTTCAATAAGCCCAGTATGTTGTCAGCACAAACATATCTTCACGTTGCCTACACTGCATAGAGACTGACTGACAGAAATTGCAGCAGAGGAGAAAAATACACAAGGCCATGAATCTTCTGTTTGCAGTCAGCCCAAAGGAGGAGTGTGTAGCTTGTGCCCTCACGGGTATGCTCTGTGTCACCACAAGGACACGTTCACCTGAAGTGCCATACAGCATTCAGGAGAGGAAGGCCATGCAGAAGAGGGAGCTAGTGTTCAGGTAGTGCTAGAGGCCCACACTGCCATTATTTAGCCCGTCCTCCCCACTTCTACTCAAGGAAAGGTTTGATGACCGACTCCAAGATCCCTGGCAGTCTCCAGAGCACTTCCTCCTGGGCATATAGTGAGCCTCTTAGGAAACACAGCACATCGCCTGTACTTGTTCTTAGCTGACAGGCCGAAGGTCACAGCTCACCAAGGGAAGCCAGCTGCTTGGTCCAGAAGTTGGGCTCCCAGGTGAATCTGATACTCCAAGGAGAGCCAGGATCTGTGTTACAGCTCGTCTCCAGCAGCCGCTGCATCTGGAACACAATCTGACAACAGTACCATTTATTTGGTCATCTGCCTATGTGGCAAGTCCTACTTTCTAGGGCTTTGGACAGGTTAAAGGGCCCCAAGTTGTGTCCCTCTGGCCTCTGGTCATCCTCCATAGTCTCAGTTCCCTGTCCCCCTCTAATCTTCCCAGCCAATGACCTTCCTCTTCCCCGGGCTCTGGAACCTTACATTCATATCTCTTCCAGACCTCAAATGACTTCTAACTGCCTGGCAGCCCAGTCACCTACCAGCACCTCCTTTAAAATCTGTGACGACCTTCTCAGAGGGGGCCATTGCTCTGCCCCTTCCATACCACCCACTTGCCACCTTCCTCTGCTCTCACCTGCTGCCCCTCACCACTCTCCCATTGCCTGGGGCTTTGCCAAGTATCCAATCGCACCCTGCCTTCATATGGCCCTAGATAACGAGTGGCCCAATTGACATCTTGGCCTCTTAAGTCTTTGTTTTGTTTTGGAGACAGGGTCTCACATATTCCAGGCCTTCTTCAAATCTACTGCATATTCAAGGATGACCTGGACTTCTTCTCATCCCCTGAATGCACCACCATACCTGGTTTACAGAGTACTTGGAATCAAACCCAGGGCTTTTTACATGCTAGGCAAACACTCTACAACTGAGCTCCATCCCCAGTTCCCATTCTTGATTCCTTTTGTTTGTTTTTCAGATTATATTTTAATTACAAAATTTCTCCCTTCCCTCTCCTCCCTCCAAGTCCTCTCACATACCCATCCCTGCTCTTCTTCAAATTCATGGCTTCTTTTTCACTGTTATTACATGCATATATGTAGTATTTGTATATACATGCATATTCTCAGATATAATCTGTTGAGTCCATATAATGTTACTTATGTCATTCTTATTTCTTTAATGTCAATCAACTTCCACCGGTTTTCAGCTCAGTCACTACACCTACACCTCATTCATCATCTGCCTGTGAGGCCATAAACAACAACCTACTTCATGATTGTAAGGTGCTCCTACTCCCCTGGGACCTGCTCTTCAATCTCACTGCACTCTGAGTGCCGTTCTAGCAGTTCACAGTCTCCACAGCTTCCCGTCACCTTCAGGTCCCATGTCGCTAGGGCCCTGAGTTTCTACCGACCACCAATTCCTAACTCCAGGTCGCTCCAGCTATGCTATTATTCAGCTGCGTTATCTAAGGCCATGAAAGTGACCACTAGTTTCAAGGGCACACTTGGAAAGTTCCCTCAGCCTCCTTACTCCCTTTATCACGGTTCTCTTCCACTGCTAGGTCATTCATTCACCCTGCCATTTCACCCAATCACTAGCCCTCCTCTTATTTATTACTTTGCAGTTCACAGAGGATAAAAGAGACCACAAAAAGCAAATGCTCCAGGAACTGAGGATGTAGCTTGGTTAGTAGTGTTTGCCTAGTATACAGGAAGCCCTAGGCCCGACAGCAAGCACTGCATAAACCAGCATAGTGGTGCGTGCCTGTAATATCAACATCCTGGGCTACATAATGAGTTTGAAGTCATCTTGGATCATATCATAGAAATGACAAAAATCCAAACTCTTCAAACACAGATTCCCTTCGCTTTGTACACTGAGCTATATGCACTGCCCGTACCCGAGACCGACAGGCTCCCTCTGGCCCTCTCTCTTTCCCAGGTGCTCAATCCACCCACCCCACTCATTTTACTGTCATCCTCTCTCCCATATAGAAGCAAAAACGTTTGCCAGACTTAAAAAGTCTCCTCAAGCTCTGCCTTCTTCCCAATTCCTGGCCCCTTCTCACGTCTATCTCTAGCCTCAGCTCCGTGCTCACGCCCATCTGACTTCCACCTTCCTGCTTTGCTGGAACTTCCTTATACAGTCACCAGAGACCTCTGCACTGCCAGCTTTCAAGGTGACTGGGCTTGTCCATCCTGTCTTGCCTCTGGAGGATGGTCAGTACAGTCCTCAATTTGAACTCTGTTGACATCTGTGCACTCTATGTCCCTGCCTCTCCTCTACACTCTAGCTGTGCTTCTTGGTCCTCACTGTCTGCCCCTCTGCAGAAATAACAGCATTCCCTGGCTTCAGATTTGTTCTCTTCTCCACGATGCTGTCGTGGTGACTGTCCCAGTAATGCCGCCTCCTAATCTCCAGCCCTGACTCTTCTGAAGTCCAGACCCATCTATTAAACCAGCTTTTTGGCCACCTCTTTTCAGATGCCCTCCAGGCACCTTAGAGTCAATACAACTATCTCTTAAAGTCCATTCTCCTCCAGCCTGGAGTGTTGCACTAGGGGAAAGAGACAGGAGGACCTCAAGTTTGAGGCCTGCAGGACCTACCTAGCAAGACCCTATCAAAAACCAAAACCAATACTTCCTTCTCCTAGGCATCACCATCCTCACAAGCTCAAGACTTCAAAGTCTTCTCCAATCGCTACTTTTCCTTTGCTCTCCTACTTGGAGTCTAGTAACTTTCTGTGAGATCTCTGAACACTGCCTGTGCCCAGGACAATAAGTGAGATCTCTGAACACTGCCTGTGCCCAGGACAATAAGTGAGTATATGAGAACCGCAGGCCTTCCTGGCTGGCTTAGCTAGATCATTTCTGCAGCTGGCTCCCTTGTGCTATAGGAATTGGTAGAAAATGACATTCACTTACTAACCCAAAGCCATGGCTGGGTCTGAAGAACTCAAGACCTGCTATCTTACTCCTCTTTTTTTTTTCTTAAATATTTATTTATTTATTATGTATACAGTATTCTGTCTGCATGCCAGAAGAGGGATCCTGATCGAATTACAGATATATGGTTGCTGGGAATTGAACTCAGGACCTCTGGAAGAGTAGCCCGTATTCTTAACCTCTGAGCCATCTCTCCAGCCCCCTTACTCCTCTTTCCTTCTAAAACCATGCACTTCCAAGGATAGCCCCTCCCCTTACGATACAAGTTCTATGCAGGTCTGTTTTCAGACTAGCTAAAGGAACAGGCTTCCTCTCACCAGCTCTTTGCTGAAAAGGAAAGGGACGCTGGTTTTGCTGCAGACAGCCCAGTTGATGAAATTCTGCACATGCTCAAACTGCCGGTTGAGAACCATGATGCTCTGTAACTGCTGCTCCAGCTTCCGCTTTCTCTCATTAGTGATGCCCTGGTGCACAGAGAAAAGGGAGTCCCTGCTGAAGTCCATGGACCTATTTGGGAAGTCTAGTGGCCATTGTGTCTCCGTATGAACACTGATGGCGTCTGATAAGAGAACTGAAAATAGCTTTGAGCTGTTTGCTGATGGATGGAGAAAGGGAGAAGAGATAGTGAGAGATTCTACAGCACAAACGTGGAATGGTGGCAAATGGAAAAAACATGAGTGAGTGAATGTCTACACCTCTTGCATTCAACCTTCCGCAAACTCTGTTTTAAGACCTCCCTGGCATAGTTAAGGGTGGCAGCTCCCTGAGAGGCATCAGCGAGAGGTTGAACTGGTTTCCCAGCCCTTCAAGAGCCACTCTCCCAGAATCAGACTAGAAATTTTAAATACATGCAACAAAATGCCACAGTGACTATGTATCTGAATCCTAGCCCTGGCTTCTGACCCAGGATAACAAAGAATACATCCACCAGGTCCATCTGCACATACATACCTCAAGCTCCTCTATGAGTCCATTGGCCTGTTTGTTCAGCTCATTCATGAGGACCATCTTGGCCATTTTGATCTGGTTTTCCACCTTCCTATGTTGATGTTTCACTTCAAAAATCCTGGAAACATGATGGGACAAACAGTGATCCCTCTCTGCTTACTGAGAGATAGCAGACAGAAAAGCTGGCAACTTGGGAGCTGCCCTGGGATCAGAGCCAAGCAGGCATCAAAGAAAAAGGACCTTTCTCAGCCCCATTCACTATCCCTCCCAGACCCCTTGATCTAACTGGGCTTCCTCTGGGAAACCTCAGGTCCACCCAGTAGCTCACCAGGGGGCACAGTACTGTGGGGTATATAGATATGATTTCATATGATGTATTGTCCAAAAGGAAGGCGCAGGGGTGCAGGGACTAGTGGCTTCTGAGGACTGGGCGGAGTGGGAAGTGGAGGGATGTGACCAATAACATAAGGGTTTCTGTTAGGGTGATGGAAACGTTCAGTTGCACAGTTCTGTGAAATGCCGAAAACCAATGCATTACACATTTTAAAGGCCTTAGTTTATTATATCTCATTAAAAATATTTAAGAGAAAGGTTATGGTCTTTGAAGTTACCGCAGCTCTAGCTTCTAAGTTGATTAGCCATGTTAGCTCAGATAACCTCTATGAACCTCTGCCTCCTCATCAATAAAATGAAGATAAGCCTTGACTGAAAGAATTATAATAACTGAACAAAATAATGCATGTTTCCCAGCCCACTGGTTCCCAATTCCTAACTCTTGCTACACAAAATGCCAGTGATACCACACCATTTAATGATTTCATATGATGTATTGTCCAAAAGGAAGACGCGTGGGTGCAGGGACTTATTTATATGGGTAACAAGAAGGGACAGATTATGACTAACTTGTTGCTATCCCAAAATAAACAGCATTTCCTTCTCCAAAAGCTACTTACTATGTACTCTTGTTCTCGGGTACCCATTTCCGGCTGATTCATAAAGCACAGAACCTTAGTCCAGACTCACTCTGATCGCCCTAAACTAGCTGGCCCTAGTCATCAACTGATATCCCAAAGACAGCTCACTGGCACTGAGACCTCTAAGAAATGGACATGTACGCTTATCTGCCTAACCACATCTGCTTCTGTGGACCGTATGGACGCTGGTACCCGAGCCCAGGTCATGAGAGAGCAGAGCATTTTCGGCACTAGCAAGATCTGGCCTAGGCTACCTGTCCTCGATTTGCTTCGCAGATGTCTGCAGGCTGGATTTCTTATGTGCCACCTGCGTGGTCACGCTTTCCAGAAGCATCCTCTGGTTTTGTAGAACTTCTTCAACATGCCTGCACCTAAGGGAGGAGACAAAGCAAGAGCTGAGGAGTGATGGCTCCTCGCCTGAGCAGCCAGCACCCAGGACTCCCATGGTGCATTGTCTCAGCCTTAGAGGCCAGGATTACACACTGAGAGAGACAAAAGCAGCGCTCAAGTCTCTTAGTCCATCAATCAGGAGTTTTTTAGAGTCGTCTCAAAAGAAGAGAAACACCTTGGCCCAGCCGCTGCAGGCTGACTTGGGCAAGGAGAGGTTTTGTTGTTGTTGTTGTTTGAGACAGTTTCACTATGTAAGCAAGGTGTCCTCTGTATCACTATGTAGCCTGGGATGTCACCTAAGCTCACCATCATCCTCCCTCAGCCTCCCAAGTGTTGGGATTACAAATAGATGTCACCATACCCTGCTTCAGAGAGAGGGTGACAGCTCAGCAGGGCAGAGCGAGCCTCCCAGGCCCACCCGGACAGTCCACCGGTCCTACCTGTGCTCTTTGTGCTCCACCATCAGGCAGCTGTGGCATGTGAGCACATCACATGTCTCACAGAAGAGCTTCAGCACTTCCTGTGTGTGCAGAGGGCAGTACAAGGCGAAGTCCCCAGAGCCACCATTCACCCCTGCCAGAGAAGACAGAAGATGTGGGCTTCTGTCCACGCAGACCTTTCTGCTAAGCTTTGCTGAGCAGCCCTCAGCCCTCCAGAGACACGGCACAGACACAGGGCATGGGGCAGGAGATGCAAACAGGAGATGTCTCTCTTGGGAACACTGAGACTCAGGCAAAGGGAAGAACTCAAGCTTAGCCTGATTTGTTCAGCTGTCCAGAAACTTCACACTCTCACGCCCTAGTGTCCCACCCCCTGCCAGGGGTGAAGAAGGCACTTGCTCCTGTTCCAGGTAGATTTCTGGCACAGTGGGAAACTCTCCTAAATGAACCTAAGCCTCTTCACTAACCAGGATTCTGTGTCAGTGTGGCTAACACCAGCTACTCAGCTTTGCTGGACTTCAGACTAGTTCATGTGATGAACTCTGTCTGCTTCCTGTGGGTCGGACACATATAACACACACACACACAAGTCAAGGGCCCCAGAAGACTTTCTAAAAGACTGTTGATTAAAACAGATGGTGCAGGACAGACAAAGGGGCAAGAATGGACCTGGCTGTTAAATCTCCGATGCGAGGCATATTGCTCTAAATAGGAGTGGAAGGTGGGAGCTCAGCTAGCTTCCATGATTCAAGATCATGCTCCCAGCACCAGCTCACCCACATTCACCCGCCCCCAGCCCAACAATGAAAGGCTAGAGTGAGTCACCCCTCTAACTCTAAGAAAGATATTCTGCATTTGCAAAAGACTCAGAAACCATCCCCACTGCCTCCCTTGGCTGAGAAACAAGGTCAGAATACCATTCTCCAGGCACTTGAGGGTTCAGCACAGAAGAAACATGGGGGGCTGTACCTGAGGATCCCTTCTGTGCCCGTGCAAAGAGTGGGCCCCCTGGGGCTGGGACATGCCGGTGTTCCTCTGTGCAGGAGCTGCACAGCCAGCGGTTGCAGTAGGTGCAGAGGATATGTGCCGCCCTCTTCTCCTTGCATTCAGAGCAGTTCTGGAAGCAGAGAGCCCAAAATCGGTGACCCTGTAGTCACTGGGGTTTGCAGCTGCAAGCAGCAAATGCTCTCCTGACTGGGGTCCTGGTGGAATGTTTTCCCAGAACCGAGGAGTCCTGTCAAGTGGAGGGCTGCCTGGCAGGGCTTGCGCAGGAAAGCACCCTCTGTGACAAAAGGAACAGTGGCTATCTTGCACTAAAATTAAAGAAATCCAGTAAGCCAAGGCTGCCCCCCCATCAAGGCATACACAACTCGGGCAGGGTGACACCCTTTAAATCTATAATGTTGCAATAAAAAATATGTGACAATGCTAAGGACACATGCAAAAGGAGGTTTCTAAGAACTAGGCCTTAGGGTGGCAAGGAACTTTTTTTTTTAAATATTTATTTATTTATTTATTGTGTATACAATATTCTGTCTGTGTGTATGCCTACAGGCCAGAAGAGGGCACCAGACCCCATTAAAGATGGTTGTGAGCCACCATGAGGTTGCTGGGAATTGAACTCAGGACCTTTGAAAGAGCAAGCAATGCTCTTAACCTCTGAGCCATCTCTCCAGCCCTGGAACTTTTTAATCAGTAGGACACATCTAAGTTGATGCTGAATGGCAAGTAGGTAGATGAAGGGGCAGTTACAACAGAGGAAAATCTCATACAAAAGCTAAGCATCCAATGACTTCAAAGGAGAGAAAGTCTAAGATGTCAAGGTACCCAGGGAGATGAGTCCACCCAGCCAAGAGAGCACATGAAGGCCGGCTTCAGAGCTGTGCTCCACCTGCAGTCTGCCCAGCCTAAGATCCCCTCCTCACCTCCAAAAGTTTAGTCATTTGTGGTGATATTTTGTTTGTGTTGAAACAAATAAAGCTGCCTGAAGATCAGAGGGTGGAACTAGCCACACTAGTTAGCCACAGAGGCCAGGCAATGGTGGCACACACCTTTAATCCAAGTACTCGGGAGACAGAGGCAGGCAGACCTCTGTGAGTTCAAGGCCACCCTGGGCTACGCAAAATTGATCCAGTCTAAAAGAGTAATGGAGCCAGGCAGTGCTGGTTCATACCTTTAAGCCCAGCACTAGGGAGGTAGAGATGGAAAGGGATATGGCTGGGCAGAGAGAGGAATATAAGCAGGAGGAGATAAGAGCTCAGGATTCAGTCTGAGGACTTGGAGAGACAGGATACCTCATTTGGTCTGAGGATTCTGTAGAGGTAAGAACTAGCGGCTGGCTGCTCTGCTTCTCTGATCTTTCAGCTTTCATCTCCTAATATCTGACTCCAGGTTTTTATTAATTAAGACCAATTAGAATTCATGCTACAGTCATTTCATCAGCAGATACAGGTCTGATGGGAGCCATCATGAAATGAGGAGATGTGGGAAAAAGTTACTTAGTCCATCCTTAACTCACACAATCCACTAAACCGCTGTGGGTTGAGAAGGCTTCACGAGTTCCCTATGGATGTCTTAAAAGCAGAACACATGTTAACTCCCAGAGAGCAACAAACATTCAGTAAGAATTGATACAGGAAAAAGTAAATAAACCAGTAGGAGAATGAAAAGCAGTGATAAGGCCGTGTCTGTAGAGACACAGGAGGTGTTCCAATCGGCGAGGGATGGGAAACAGCGCAGAGCTGTTACACAGGATGAAAATGCCAGTTAAATCTAAGCTGGTGTGTGAAATCTCAACTCAGGGGAAAAATAAAGGGAAAGGAAGGACTACTACTGATGTTATCTGTAAGAGCCATGAGAGAAAAAAAAACACTGAAATTAAGTAATGTTTAATATATCTTAAGATACCTTCACTTTCCACTCAAAGCGTATAAATTTCACCTAGTAGAAAACTGTTACTTCTCCTAATTCAAACATGTTTTATTTTCCTCCTGCGTGGATGGGTGAATGGATGGGTGAATGGATGGGTGGATAAATGAGTGGATGGATTGATGAGTGGATGGATAGGTAGATAAGTGGGTGGATGGGTAGATGGATGCATGGATGGATAAGTGGAAGGATGGGTGAAAGGAATGGGTGTATGGACGGATGGGTGGATGGGTGGGTAAATGAGTGGGTGGATGGGTGGATGGATGGGTGAGTGGATGGATGGGAAACTGATGGAATCACAAGTCAGCGATAGGTGGCTAGACCTATAGATGGGTATCTCATCAATTTCTATAAACCACCACCTGCCTATTCCATTGTCCTGACTTACCCTGGCCATTGTGGGTTGCCCAGGGGGAAAGTACTGAAGAAAAATATGTTCAGTTACATCTCTGGTAAGATACACTCGTTGACATCCAGGACAGGAGATGAGCTCTGGAGGGGAAAGACAGACAATGGAGTCAAGCAACAGAGGGACTATTCATACGGCCTAAAAGGGGGCTTTCTAATGCCCACCACCAACATACAGGCAATATTTTCTCTGTGTCACCGTGATCTCTACTCAGTAACACAGCCTACAGTTAGCATGAACATGCCATCCCACCAGAGGCCAGCCCTACAGACCATCCATTTAGTCTCCTCCCATCCCTGTTTTTGCCTAATCTACCTTCCTCTCTTCCCTAGGAGCAGGGTTACTACAAACTCAAGCCTCTGCCTTCTGCTGTTCCAGTTCTTCATTCTATAGCCCTGAGGCCCCAGTTCCATGGCTTTGGAGGGTTAGTGCAGCCCAGAGGACAGCATCAGTCATTAATGTTCCCATGTTACCCAGATTACTTGAGAGATCCCAAAGCTGGAGCTTCCAGGAGTTCTCTAGCAAGAGAAGGAACAGCCCCGTCCCCTGCCTGCTCACATAAAGGTGCTTTTCATTGGTTTAACCAATACCAATAAGTCTGTTTCTGGGGCTCAGGAGCCTGTGGCTGGGCTGTTTCTACCCAGTCATAGACCATGTAAGATACACTATAAACATCACCTGTGAACAGCCTGATTCACTCCCTTTCCCAGAAGAATGCAACAGTTTCCAAACATTCCTTAGCATAGTGGGCATCTGAATTACATAAGCAGCAGGAGATTGTCACCCTGGAGACCACAGTAACTCTTCAGACCCACTCTAAAAAACAGCCGAACCTCTGGGAATGAGTCTCTTGAGGAGGGCAAGGTACCTGTGTGCACGGATAAGGCTGGTGTGGAAAGGAACTGGTAGTAACGGCCTGTAGCAATATTCTCATGGTCTTTTCTGCCTCGTTTCATCAATGCAGTAGTGAATGCTACAGAGTCAATTGCTCTGCAATGCACTCAGAAGACTGCAAGCCCAAATACCGGTTTTGCCACCCGGTGACCTTGGGCTTTGTCTCAACTGACTCACCTATGCCTATTTCATTACATGTAAAATAGAAAGGGAAAAATGAGAGTTGCTTTGATAGGTAGGCATGGTGGAACACATCTATAATCACCAGCACGTGGGAATCTGGAGCAGAAGGCATCACAAATTCAAAGGCAGTGGGGGCTACACAGCAAAAGCCTGTCACAAAAGGACAAGCTGGGGAGGTAACTCAGCAGCTCTATGCCTTGAATCTACAGGTAGAAGGAAAGAACCAAGTCTTTCCCGTTGTCCTCTGACCTCTACATGTGTGCTATAATAGAGTTGCTGTGAGAATTAAATTAGAAACATGTGCATGCCACCCCCACATACATGAACACCGTGCACACACACAAAAGGTGGGGGGATGACGCTCTAGCTCTAGCTCCACCCACTGCACCTATGACCTCAGGAGCCTGTGCGATTCTGCTCTTGCTCCTAGAATCCTCCAGCTACTGTGTGAAAAGTTGAACCTGGAACTCAGAATGCTGGAAGACATCAGACCTCGAGGAAAGAGACCATAGCTGTCTCAAACATTCCTTGTAAGACTACCCTAAGCCAGCGAGACCAAGTGACCCACTAGTCTAATGCAGGCACTGAAGTACAGCCAGGATCAGGCAAATTCAGCCCAGACTGCCTGGAGAATTCCAGTCCAGATCACCAACCTGGAAAGCCACACAACAAAGAAAGTTGGTTTAATCACTAAGTTTTGGGGTGGCCTATTGTGCAGCAAAAATTCATTGTTACCATCTGCAAAACCCATAAAATCATATAAAAGAACAGCACTTGCAGAGCCATAGATTTCCGAATCCGCTGGGTACTTTTCCTGCTGGTCAACACTCTTGGCTGTCAGGTGACTGTCTCCACCTTCAGAACAGCGATCTGAGAGTTGAAGGTTACAAGGGTTCTGCCATTCTTGGCAGGCTCTGTCTGACAAAATGCTGTTCCTCCTTGAAATACTTTTCCTTGCCTCTGTCCTTTTCAGATAAGCTCCTATGCATCCTTTCAAACCTGTCCAGATGTTCCACTTTTGAGAAACAGGGCTGGTTTCCCCTAGGATCAGTCAGTACCTCCATTATAAGAAACATCACACGGCATCTTAACTACCTGCTCATATGTCAACATACAGAAATTATCCACACTTAGCATTAGAGGACAGTGCATGGCTTTTAGTAGATGGAACAACTGCATTTCATTTGCTGGTGTGCTCCATGCATATCCCTTGCACTCATGGCCACTTGGAAGAAGTCACCTGGAAGTTTCTGGGCAGCGGGGGAAAGTGTTCCTGAGCTGACAATCATACCATAAGTAAACAAGGCTCTGCTGCTGTTGTCTGATAGTCACCCTGAGTGAGCACCCTCTATCCCTGAAGGTCACTAAATTGTTTAGATAAGGAGTCTCCGCCTAGCAAGAGAGTACTGATTACACAATCCTTTTCATGTGCTAACAGAGGCAGGACAAGAGGGGACAGTCAGTCACAGGGCAAGTGAGATATCTATCCTCCTCGTCATTAGTCAGGTGGGCCAGGCATGGTGACACAGACCTGTAATCCCAGCACATGAGAGACCAAGGCAAGAGGATTGCCTGCCTCAGCTACACAGTGAGAAACCGTGTCAAACAAACAAAACAAAAACCAGAGAATGACAGGCAGTGGCTGAGGGGAGGCTGGAGCAGGATCAGCCCTGGGGAGGGGCTGCTAACTGGCAGATCCAGAGAACAACTGCCCCGCTCGTAAGACTATCTACACACTTCAGCTACATCGTACGTATAAAACGTTATTTACGTATAATGCTTATGTTGGAGCGGGGGGACTTGTTCTGAGACAAGTTCTCACATAGCCCAAGCTGGTCTCAAACTCAAAATGGAGCCAAGAATGACCTTGAACGTCACGTATGCAGTGACATATGCAGTGCCGAGGATTCAATCCAGAGCATCCCACGTGCTAGGGAAACACTCCACCAGCTGGACTGCATGAAGGGTGTGGATGAAGTCTTGGTCTCCTAACCTATGTAGACCAGGCTGGTCTCGAATGTGACAGCAATTCTCCTACCACTGCCTCCCAAGTGTTAGGATTACAGGTGTGAATCAGCAAGACAACCTATTTTACTGTATTTCACAACCAGAAACATCGTTCTTGAGACAGAGAAGACCATTACCCAAAGACCACCGAGGAGGTGGTCTTCTGTTTCCAGAATAAGGACGGCACCAGAGGTCTCCTTATGGAGCCTAGTGGCCTGGGAGAACAGTTCTGAGAGCCACATTCCTCCCATCTGTTAAGAGATGGGGCCATAATACAAGTCTGTAATTTTAGCACTCAGGAGATTGAGGCAGGGAAATCTCAAGTTTAAGACCACACTAGGCTACACAGAGAGTTCCAGGATAGCCTGCCTCAAAAACTAAATAAATTTCTTGTCCCTAGGAGGTATTATACAAATTACCACTGCTTTCTGTACTGGCACCATGCACGTGTTATAGCATTCTTAAGAATAGGTCTTATCTATATTCTATTGTGGAGACCGAGGCACCAAGAAGTTAAACTAGACAAGCCTGTAGCAAACTGAAACCCAAGACTGTTTACCTTGAAAACTGTGTCCTTGGGCCAGGGAGATGGCTGAGTAAAGCACTTGCTGTGCGGGGCGTGAGGTCTAGTTCAATGCCCTGAACTCATGGAAAGCTGACTGTGCTGGCATGCCTGTATGGTCTCAGAACAACTGCAGGCAAATGAAAGGTGAAGCCAGTAGCATCTCCAGAAGACAACAGGCCAACCTGGACTGTGCAGCACAGCCACAGACAATAATAAGACCCTGACTCAAGCTGGGAAACGAGGGCTCAAGGCCTCTTTCTGACCTCCACACATGTGCTACGGTGTTCACGTGCAACACACACATAAAACATGTCATGTCTCTTTCATTAGGCTATATTCTTTCCTAACTCAATAATAAATAAATGATACATTTTATTGCAATTAACTGGACAGTTTTGCCATATAAAAATATTTTATAATAATGATCAGACCACAATCATTATCCAACTGTACTAATAGCTCATACCCTGCTCTGGAACCTGGAGCTCTCTTAAGAAATACAGTGTTTGAGGAAAGCAAATGGAAAGAAGCTTTTTTGCTTAAAAAAAAAAAATGGAGACAGGCGCATTCTTTGCTACAAACCTGAACTGTAAGGGACTTTTAACCATCCTGACATGGGACAGGGACGTGGCTCATGGAGTTTCAGGAAGTGGAGTCCAGGCATCAGCATTCAAAAATCATTCTTCAAGGGACCCCAAAGCACAGCTTTGACAGCTAGCACCCTGGACAGTGCTCCTTCCTCTGAGAGCTCTGGCCCCTGAGTATTGAAGCTGAGCAAGGCAGAAAATCCAGAAATCTCTGGATGTAGCGGTGGTGGATTTCCTCTCTGACATACATGGATAGATTCCCAACACAGAGAAGTCAGTCCTGATTCCCAGGTACCCATGGGTTGGCACTAATATGGAGGCTACGTTTTACCTCCTCTGACTCACAACTCAACTAAAAGACCAAGATGTGGTCTGGGGCCTGCTACTGAGGCTAGAGTGTCTACTGAGTCAGGAAAGCGAAGGAGGCCTAGTCTGGGGACCCTCTCAGCATGCACAACACAGCCAAGGCAGATGGTGAGAGCAGGAGAGACATCCCAAGGAGGCCCCAGAAATCAGCCGTGGGTCATCTCAGTCCAACAACGAGCATGGCCACCTTGAGCCCAGCTTGGGCCTAGTGCTAAGCAATCATCATGGGTTGGGAAGTCGCGCTGTTCAGCTCTCATCCATGGCTCCATGGATCTGCCCAGATCTCTCTGTCCTAGCAGTGGGATCCACGGAGGCAGCCTCACGCGCCTCTGCCAGGGTCCAAAGCTGGATAGACTTTCTCTGTTCCCAATTCCCAATCCCACGGAGGATGAGAGGAAGGCCTCACGAGAAACAGAGACATGCTTCAAAACTACATTGTCCTTGTAAAACCCCAAACTGCCTTGATCAGCCTCTGTAGCCACAGGTAAGACACTCTGCCTCACTATGCCTCTGCCAGACACTAAGCAAGGAAATCCAGCACCCATGCTCAGGCCAGCTGGCCAGGCTCACTAACCGATTGTGCCCTCCCACCCTTAGCAACCTCAGGATGCTGAGCACTGAGTAAGGCCCCAATGAAGCCCTTGAAGCCTTGCACTGCCCTGTGACTCAGAGCAGCACTGCCTTCAAGAAACAGGTTGCACCCAATCTTCAGATGTCAGTACCAGTTAGAAAGGCAGATTTTGATCCAAGACACACCTAGGTTGGCTGCCAATTTTGCCCCTGGCTGCCAGCAGGCTTACCTGTCACCCTGTTGCTTTGTAATTAGAGCAACACCTGGGAGAGAAGTCAGAGGAAGAGCGACAGGTGAGATCACCCCAGTCCTGGAGGATGGTGCTCCCCAGGAGCCCAGGCACACCCACCCCACATGCAGCAAGCCAGCTGGGCCACAGGGCCTAAGCCTCCGAGAGCTGGGTTCTGGGTGGGGTTTGGGGAGCAGCCTGGAGCCTCTCCCTGTTGTGATGCATCCTCAGCCAGGGCTGCGTTTCTCTAGCTCACCTGAGATGCTCCTGCAAGAAAGAGCAAGGTTGACTCCTCCTGTTCCTGTTTATTTCCAAGTCTCTGCAGCAATTTTCCCAAACTGAACAGCAAGAGGGAGACCTCAAAGAGGCGACTCTCTTCCTAGCTGCATCTCCTTCCTAATCCTCTGGGTGCCTCTGAATAGAAGCTCCAGAAGGAAGAAAACGAGATTTTCAACTTTCAGGAACTAGCTCTGTCGCCCTCTGAACAGCTCACAGCTCGGGAGGCCATCACTCTCAGGCTTTTAAGACTCGATCCACAAAAATCCTTCGGCCCTCCATGTTCCCCAAAATGACAGTTCTCATGTGTGGCTGGAACCTGCCCCGATCCGGCAGCTCATTTAAATAGAGCTCATCACAATAACAGTGCTGGTGGAGAAGTGAGTAGCTGCAGGGCCCTGGGGACCCCCTGTTTATACGTAGGAAGAATGATGCAATCTGGGTATCAAAATAGCAATCCAGAATGGAATAACAGGCTCCCGCAGCAGCGGTGCCTGCACAGCCAGAGCTCAAGTTGACACACTCTGTCAGCCCCACACTGCTGCAGCACGCAGATGCCAAGCACACACTCTCACCGCATCATTTTCAAAAACAGCAGGAGCCGGAGAGATCCCTCCGAGACCCCTGCACCGCAGGAAAGTGCAGGGGAAGGGGAATCTCCAACAGACACTAAAATCTATCTCCTAGATACTCACCTGCTCCTGCTACTTCACCTGAAGTCCTTATCCTGTGACGTCACAGTCGGTTGCCATAGTGACCAACTGTCCGTCACAAGCAGAGGATTAGGACTTCAGCTGGAGCAGATACTTGTTTTATGATGCACAAAGGTCCTGGGCAGGGGTCCCTTGGCAGCCCTCTCTATTCCCCAAGGAAACACAGTCACACACAAACAGACAGAAGAGGGGAGGAAAGCGGGTGAATTGGGAGAAAGACTTCAGGATAGGATAATACTGCGATTAACAGGGTGACTACAGCAGCACAGAGCAATCAGGGGTGGGAGTGAGGAGAGCCTCGCTGGAGCTGGTGCTCCTGAAGGGCCCTCAGTGCTAAACAAAAGATCCTGACCCTGAGGAAAGGCCACCCAGAAAGGCTCTAGGAGCCTGGCTGAGCAAGGGAAGTCACAAAGTTTATCCACTTGAACATTAACAAGATCCTGAATGTGGGCAGACATGTCAAAATGGGTCAAAAGAGTTGCTCTGAAGAGAACATTAGTGTGCCACTCAAACACGACATGGGGTAGTGGTGGTGTGGGAGGAGTCGAGAGGCTGGGCTGCTCTGAACAGAGGCAGGTATGGGAAGAGGGAGAGGGCCACTTCCAAACACTTTTGTAAATCCTGTTTTCTCACATCCACACCTCTTAAATCAGACAGCACCCTACCCTACCTGCACTAGCAAGTTCCAAATCTGAAGCGCTTTCTAGGAATCCTCAGTCTACCAAACCCAATCTCCCAGGTTCAGACAGGGCCTGGAGTTTCAGCAAGGTTCCAAATTGTTCCTAGACATCCAGTCTAGAAGCAATGGCCCAGACAACCACAGTGGCCTCCCAGTAATCTTCCTGCAATCATCCTGCATGCTATCAAATCAGCCCTCTCACTGGCGTGCGTGCGTGCGTGCGTGTGTATTTTGAGACAGGGTCTCACGTGGCCCAGGCTAACCTGAAATTCACAATTGTGCCTGAGGTTGACCTTGAACTCCTGATCTTCCTGCATCTACTTCCCAAGTGCCAAGATTAAAGGCTGTGAGGACAAAAACATCCTGCCAGAATGACTGTTTGTTTGTTTGTCTGTTTTGAGACAAGGTCTCTCTGTGGCCCTAGTCGCCCCAGAACTTGCTATATAGACCAGGCTGGCCCCATACTAACAGAGACCCATCTACCTTTGCCTCCTGAGTGTTACAATTAAAGGACTGTACCCACACCACACCCAGTTCAGAATGACTTTTTAAAATATAGATCTGATCATACTCACTGACCACAATGGCTCCCACTCTGCAGGAATAATGTTTGTCAAGACCCCTGAGAAAACTTTCTTTCCAGAGTCCTATCTCTCCCCTTTAAGCATTCTATATTCTAGACAAAGTTAACTCCCTTCTGTCTTGCTTACCTGCCTGTTCCTCCATGGGCCTCATTCTCACGTTATTTCCTACCTGGAGTTTCATCCATCTAACAGCCCTGGCTGTCTTGGAACTCGCTCTGCAGACCAGGCTGGTCTCAAACCCACAGAGATCCTCCTGCCTCTGCCTCCTGAGTGCTGGGATTAATGGCCTGCACCACCACCTGGCTCATCCATATTTTTCTATCCTGGGTGACTCCCAAATAGTCTTTTCTACTTGATGGCACCAATGGTTTCAAACCCACCAACTTTTCCAATACTTAAAACAGAGATCAGAACTACAGCCTGCCTGGTTTTTTTTTTTTTTTTTTTTTTTTTGGCTTTTTGTTTTGTTTTGGTTTTTTGGTTTTTCGAGACAGGGTTTCTCAGTGGCTTTGGAGCCTGTCCTGGAACTAGCTCTGTAGACCAGGCTGACCTCGAACTCAGAGAGATCTGCCTGCCTCTGCCTCCCGAGTGCTGGGATTAAAGGCGTGCACCACCACCGCCCAGCCAGCCTGCCTGTTTTTATCAATAAAGAATACAGTCAAAAATCAGCTTCTTGGACTGCACTTACCTAGCATGCTGGTGGCACTGGGTTCAGTTCCCCAGCACTCTGAAGGTGGAGGCAGGAAAATCAGAAGTTCAGTCATCCTCAGCTACTTACTAGGTTTGAGGACAGCCAGAGCTACATGAAACCCTATCTCAAAAAGAGGGGTGGGGGAGGTGGAAGGAAGGAAAGAAGGAAGGAAGGCTTTCTTAGAAGATAGTCAGGGCCATTGGTTTCCACACTGACCATGGCTGATTTTGACCTCCAGTGGCAGAGTTGAGTAATTGTGACTGAAACTTTATGACTGGCAAAACCAAAACTACTATCTGGCACTTTTTAGATTAAAAAAAAAAGCTCATCCTTAGCTCAAAACATCAGCTCCTTGCATTGTTCCATCTCCATACTGGGATAAAATTCTGATTACGGAGTCCTGTTTGAGCTAAGCACACTCCCACCTGTGAGCTCTCGTTGTGTAAATGGTTCACACAGGTGCTGGGCCTTCAGATGTGAGTGAGAGGTCACTGACGAGGAGGAGGGAGCGTCACACACAGAGTGTAAAAATGTGGGGCCTCCAGGCCATGTAGAGGTATAAAGGAAATGAGACAACAAGGTTAATTCAGGGGAGCTAGGAAGAACCTTGAGGGTCAAGCTAGTTCTGCTCTGAACAGCAGCCAATGCTGAGTCCTCTTCTCTCTCTCTCTCTCTGTCTTTAATTTATTAGATTTTTAAAAAATACCAATCCAAGTTCCCACTCCCTCCCCTCCTCCCATTCCCTCCACACACCCTCCCACCCCGCTCCTTTTCTTTCTCTTTTTATTTCTTTTTGTGGTACTGGGTATTGAACCGAGGGCCCTGTGTTTTGTGGTACTGGGTACTGAACCGAGGGCCCTGTGCATGCCAGACAGGCCCTTTCCTGGGTTATATACCTGGCTCTCTTTTTACTTTTCATTCTGCAGTGGAGTTTCACTCACCTTGAATTCCCTCGGTACCAAGAGTAGCTGAGATTATAGGCCTGTGCCACTAGGCCCAACTTCTTTTTTTGGTTTTTTGTTTTTGTTTTTGGTGACAGGGTTCTTTGTGTAGCTCTAACTGTCCTGAAACTTGCTCTGTAGACCAGGTTGACCTCAAACTCAGAGATCCACCTGCCTCTTCCTCCCAAGTGCTGGGGTTAAAGGTGTGTGGCAGCACTGCCCAGCCTTTAGGTAGCCCATAGTGTAGGCCTAGAGCTGGAAGGAGTGATTAGGTTTGGAGTAGAGGATTTGGAAACATTACCCCTCATGGCAGGATAAATACTACAGGAAGAAATAAGGTAAGCTATGATACCCAGGAACTAGGAGGCAGGGCCAGCAGCTGATCTGAAGCAAGAGCGAGAATCGAGTCTGATAGCCAGGGGCCGGCTGAGGCTGGAAGTGAATGTATGGAGTGTCTGGCCCTTGGCTTTCACAGCTTCATTCCCTGAGGAAGCACCTCGGTGTGATGCCAGCTTTCTGTGCCAGGGAAATACCCACAGTAGATGCGATGTAGCCTGGGCTCACTGACCCAACAGTGCCTGTCTCTTTTCACACAAACGCTCAGGAGTAGATACAAAGGAGGATATAGAGAAACACTACCTGCAAAGCCACTTACGACTGGGCCTGACAGGGGTCCGTAGGGAGTCCAAGGCAGCACCAACTATAGATCTGTAGCTTCTGCAGCCTGCAAGCCCAAACAGGCTCAGGGTTATCAGGCAAGGGAGTGGCTCTGCAAATAACTGACCATGTGATCCTCTGCAGGCTTCTAGGTCCTTCCTACACTCTCAACGCTGCGTTTGTACAGTAAACAGGTAGAGATGAACTCTAAGGGCTTTTCCTGCTATCTGGCCTCCATGACACTTGGCACGACTAGTTCCCCATTCAATAAAAGATCAGAGACAAGCAGTCACCCCAAAACTGCCTGTCAATCACTGCTACCTTGAACTTCCTCCCTCTGCAAATCTTTCTAGCCATAGTTTTTCAGGTGCAGCAAGCACATCCCCACCAAACACAACCTACCTCTTTCCAACCACCAGGGGAATTGCTCTCCCAGTAACAGGGATGTTCAGAGGTGCCAATGCTACTCCCAGGGCCCTAGAGAGCCAATTAAGGTGGGGAAACTGTTCTTGAACTAAGAAGCCGCCCTGCTGACAGGGCTTCAGAGCTCCAGCTTCTGCACCCGCCACACACCGCTCCTTTCAGGTCAGCAGCCCACCCTCCACTGGGGAGACCTGGGGTACTGTCTGCCTTAGACCCCACCAGTTTGGACATGGTATTCAATGCCTTGATTAATCAAACAGGGGTCATCTGCCTCCCAGACTCCTGAAAGCCAGTTCCACAGTCTCTGATTCTAACCAAGGCCATTAGAGCCCCTCCAGCTGAGCTGCTCATTAAGATTAGAGTCATTTCCCTCTCTGACTCTGAGATTGTAGCATCTTGCATCAGTTCCCTTTCTTTCAGTCTTCCCAAAGCCCCCAAGGCCTGCCCACCAAGGGACATTGATTACCACCCCCCCCCCTTCAGCATTAGCAGCATACAAGGAATATGCTGTTCCCCTTAACCAGAAAACCTGGTACCCAGGAACTGTGGGTCTCTCTGCAGTGGTTATTTGGTGTTCTAAGAGCTTATCAAGGTCAGCCTTGAAAGCCAGAGAGGAGCTCAGTCCATTAGGCCTAGAGTCCAGATGAGCCTCAGAGATGTGAATTCCAGACCAGGTTCTTCCTAAACCTTGATATTGTCTTCTACTCTGAAAATCAGGAAAGGAATATTCTAAACAGGTGGATTCTAAAAATTAGGTGTAAAAAAACAGAGTCTCTCAGTCACAAGTTACTTAGTTTCTTTGAAGAGAAAAAGTAACGTTCTTTTTACTCACAGGAGAAAGGAAACATCCAGTTAATTACCCTCCCTGACCTAACGCAAAAACTAAAACAAACAGAACCTTCAGAATCTTGAAGCCAGAGCTGGCCCTTGGTAAATGTCAGTGGTGGCTATATTTCTACAGAGCCAGTTAATTTTACTCAAAGTATCGTTTTAGTACTCAGTAGACAACTTTCCAGGTGGAGTTTGACCCTGGACTATTTCCAATGAGAGACTTAAAAAAGCATGGACACTCTTCCCATTACAAATCAATAACTCACTGCAAATTGAACATATCAAAAATGGAAAATGCATCCTGTTCTCTTAGCCTACTGACCATCATAGGTGGGCTTTGCTCAGCCTACCTCAGACACGCTCGGGATACTCGTGTCAGCCTCTAGTCAAACATATCACCTCATACTAACAGTCTTTTCGGTGTCTCGTGTACCGCACTGAGCATGTGCTGTGTTCTCACTGTCTGAGTAGATACCTTCCCAGAATCCAGTCTTTCTACAGAGTCACAGCATCAGTCACCCCACTGGACAGCTGAGCCATTACACGCATCACACTCCTGCCTTTGTTCTGGTCTCCATTAATAGCCTTTAAATATCTTGTCTAGCAGGGATGATGGCACACCTCTATTCCCAACACTCAAGAAGGTAAAAACAGGCACATCAGAGGTTCAAGGTCATCCTTAGCTATATAGTTCAAGGACAGCCTAAGCTGTCTCAACAGAGAAAAATATATAATCATTAGTCTGCAGTTTCTTTACCTTACAAACTGTTAAATTTAGAACAGATAACATAGGCACAAGAGCCCAGTACAGTATGCACAATCAGGGTGTCTGATACTTTGTACCTGCAGAAGGGAGCAGTGTCAAGAATGAAGAGAAAGCCCCTTCATATGCAGGGGCCATGGGAGGTCTGGGGGGCCGTGGGAGGTCTGGGGGGCAGTGGGAGGTCTAAGACTCAAGCAGCTCACTCAGCTCATGAATGCTCATTTAAGTCTGGGCCTAGAGCACGTTTTGCAGGGCTGTGGCCTAAAGCATGTTTTGCTGGGCTGTGGAGTGGCAGAATCAGAAAGCACAATCCACTGGACGAGCATAGGCTCTCCTGCTACAGGGCCTGAGGGAGGATCTCATTGCCATTGATCAGAGTAATATACCAGGTGGACAGACCCCCGTGTCCAGGCAAAGACCTTCTTTCATTAGACAAGGCCACTTCTTGCTCTGCTCAGCAACTGGGAGAAACACTCATTAAAGTGGATGTGGCCCTGTACAACATGACACTCTCTGGCTGGAGGCAGTGACACTGGGAACCTGTTTATTTCACAGCTTCAGCTCATCTCCCTCCCGTCCCTCCAGCTGTCCCAACATCTTACTTAAAACCAAAGCCAGCAGAAGGGGAGCAGCCTCCTAGAATGTCTGTGACCCTGCTGGATAAAATGGCAGCACTATCAGCTCCTTCCAAAGAACCAGACCCTGAAGCATGATTTTTCAAACTATGGCCAGGGATTCAGGTTCAAACACGGTATTTCTCACAGGAATTGCCAGAGAGGGGCCAATAGACCCAAGCACACAGACAGCCTCCCAATTTCCCACTCCCTGGCTTGAACATTAAGCAATGCGTTTACTGATCCACTTTCAATTAGAATAACAGCTCTTTGAAGTCTCAGGCGTTTCATTTCATCTCTGTCCTGTAAATGCCACAGGGTCTGGTACACAGCAGTCAATGTGTAACTGGAGAAACTACACCCATGAAGTCTCACCAACAGCCATGCCTAAACAAGACCTGAACGAAGACAACACCAACAGACATGCTAAGATGAAAGGGGAAAGATCACAAGGCCCCAACCCTAGACAAGAACTACAGGCAACCAAGGAATGCTAAGAACAGGAGAAATAGTCTTCCCCCAGGGAAGGCTCCCAAAGTGGTTATCCAATACCAGATGGTCAGCTCTGAAAATATATACATGCAAGTAACATTATATGGACCAATCAGGTTGTATTTATGTATTTAGGATAGAAGGATAGGTAGGTAGGTAGTAGGTAGGTGGGTAGATAGATAGATAGATAGATAGATAGATAGATAGATAGAAGAGTAATTAAAGAAAAAGAGGCCATGAATTTGAGCGGAAGCAAGCAGAGTACACAGGAGGGGCTGGAGGGGAGAAATGGGGAAAATGATGTATGTAGTGATACCTCATTTGTACTTTAATAAATAAAGCGTGCCTGAAGATCAGAGAGTCAAACAGCTGCACTGATCAGCCCAACAGACCAGGCAGTGGTGACTCACACATTTAATCCCAGCAGCCACAATAGTCTGCCATAGAAACTGGACGGTAGGGGTGCACACCTTTAATCCAGCCCTAGAGAGGAGTATAAGATGGGAGGGGATAGCTCTCAGGCAGTCTCATTATGAGGATTTTTGGAGGCAGGATCACCATTTTGGACTGAGGTAGAGGTAAGAGCCAGTAGCTGGCTGTTTTGCTTTTTTGGCCTTCAGGTTGAACCCATCAGGTTTTTATTAATCATACTACAGATGTAATTATATTTTAATTCTGAAAACTTAAAATTATAAAAATTAGGGCTGGAGAAATGGCTCAGAGGTTAAGAGCACTGGTTGCTCTTCCAGAGGTCACAGGTTCAATTGCCAGCACCCATATGGCAGCTCACAACTGTCTGTAACTCCAGTGGTAGGCGGTCCAATGCCCTCCCACAGATTTGCATGCAGACAAAACACCAATGCACGTAAAATAGAAATAAATATTTTTTTAAAAAAGGAAAAGAAAATCCAGAATTTAAAAAATTATAAGCTGGGCAGTGGTGGTACATGCCTTTAATTCCAGCGCTCAGGAGGCAGAGGCAGGCACAGCTCTGAGTTTGAAGCCAGCCTGGTCTAAGAGTGAATTCCAGGACAACCAGGGCTATACAGAGAAACCTTGTCTTGAAAAAAAATAGAAAAAAATAGGAAAAATAAATAAAGCCTACCACTGTACTGAAAAGAGGAGGAGGAGGAAATGGAGTAAGGTGTCTAAGTTACACAAGCATCAAGTGGCAGACAGATCAGGACTGACACTCAGATGCCCACATACGCTGACATTAAATCTCATGTTTTTGTTCTCTATCCCACTTAGAATAATTTGGAAAACAATGCTGATTCTAATATTAATGTTCTAATTTTATAATTTTTGTTTTTTTTTAAGACAGGGTCTTACTATGTAACTACGACTGGCCTGGAACTCACTTTGTAAACCAGGCTGTCCTCGAACTCACAGAGATCCACTTACTTCTGTCTCCAAGTGCTAGGATTAAAGACGTGCACCACTGTTCCTGGATAATGTTCTTTTTTTTTTTCTTTTCTTTTTTGCTTTTTCGAGACAGGGTTTCTCTGTAGCTTTGGAGCCTGTCCTGGAACTAGCTCTTGTAGACCAGGCTGGTCTCGAACTCACAGAGATCTGCCTGCCTCTGCCTCCCAAGTGCTGGGATTAAAGGCGTGCGCCACCACCACCCAGCCTGGATAATGTTCTAATTTCAGTTTTTTTGTTTTTGTTTTTGTTTTTCGAGACAGGGTTTCTCAGTGGCTTTGGAGCCTGTCCTGGAACTAGCTCTTGTAGACCAGGCTGGTCTCGAACTCACAGAGATCCGCCTGCCTCTGCCTCCCGAGTGCTGGGATTAAAGACGTGCGCCACCACCGCCTGGCCTCTAATTTCAGTTTTAAAAAGTCATTGAAACATAGACAGTTCACACTGAAATCTTAAATTAAATCAGAGAACCAAGAAATAAAACTATAAAATTCTTAGAAGAAAAAATAAAAGCTTTATGACTTAGGATATGGTAATGATTTCTTAGAAATAAAACTAAATGCATAAGCAACAAGACAGTCTTCATCATAATCAAAACTTGGCACACCAGCATGATGAAAGGGCAATCTCCAGGATGAAAGAAAACATTTGTAAATCCCATACCTGGGAGAGACTGGTAGCCAGGCTACATACTCTACTCTGGTAATTCAATGATAGCAGAAAGACCTAGTTAACAAATGGACAAGACTGCCACATACATCCATTAACTCAGCTTCCTGTGGCCCTCATGCTTCTGGGAAGCACCCTTCTATCTTCTGTCCCTATGACTTTGGCTACTATAGGTGCCACATTCAGTAGCACCTGGCCTTGTGAGGAGTGTTTTATACATAGCCTAGACAGCAGCACACTTTCCAGACACACTGTCTTTACAAATGTACTGTTGTTCCAGGTTGTTTAAGTGAGGACCTCTTAAATTCTTCCCTTTTGTCTGAGAAATTTTTATGTAACCCCAGGTATACGGGGAAAGGAAGTGTATATAAATCAAACACTTACTGATAATAATTTATAAAAAGCTTTTTAAACAATTTTTTGGCATGTATACGTAATTTTACCATGTACTAAAGATGCACACCAGCACCCACATAAAAAGCTGAGCATGGCAGTATACACCTGTAACCCATGCTTTAGGAGTGGAGACCAGAGGATTCCTGGGGCTTGCTGGCCAACCAACCTAGCTAATCAATAGCTCCAGGTTTGTTGAGAGAAGACCCTGTCTCAAAAACTGATAAAAGCAAAAGAGGATATACCAATGTCAATCTCTCACTGCCACACAAACTCATACACGTGCGAGCATGCGCGTGCACACACACGCACACACACGCACGGTGGTTTGTTTTTGAGACAGGATCTCACCATGTAACTCTGGCTGTCCTGGAACTCCCTATGTAGACCAGGCTAGCCTCAAATTCACAGAGAGCGGCCTCTCTGCCTCCCAGTGTTGGGATTAACGGCATGTACTACAATTCCCAATATAATGTTTTTAACATTTAATGAACAAAGTTTAATTTCAAAACTCATATGTTAGTTTTTTGTTGTTGTTGTTTTTGGTTTTTCGAGACCTTTGGAGCCAGTCCTGGAACTAGCTCTGTAGACCAGGCTGGCCTCGAACTCACAGAGATCCGCCTGCCTCTGCCTCCCAAGTGCTGGGATTAAAGGCGTGCGCCACCATAGCCTGGCTCATATGTTAGTTTTAAAATATGAAAGGACACAGTCAGGTGTGGTAGCTTATACTTATAACCACAGTATATGGGCAGCTGTCACAAATTTGACTGTCACAAATTTGAGACTATCCTGGCCTCCATATTAAGTTCCAGCATGGACTACAGTACTGCAAACTGCATGTCTGGCAGACTTCTTAGTTATGTGTATCCCTTGCATTGCATTTGAACCCAGAAGATATAATTAGAAGTGACTGGATCTCTTTATACCTCTTCCCAATGTGGCAACACTGAATGAATCTCTTGTTTCTGCTTTTTATATTAATTTGACTTATGGAAGATGAGTGGCCAAACCTGACTTGTTGGGGCACAGGTATAATCCCAAGTCTAGTAGCAGCATAAGACCCTGACTCAAAAAAGAAAAATTAAAAATAAACCCTATCTTCTCTGTACTCCAAACTCACAGCAAACTAAAAAAGATTAGACTTCTTGCCATGAGTTCAAAGACTCAAACTCCCCATTTAAAGTTCACCTCTAGCCAAGATACCTCAACGAAAACCTAGATTTGTGCTACAAATAATTGTGGATATACTGTGGAAAACTAAAGAGTAAATATGAAGGATGGTGCCCATGGTACCACTCCTTTCTTTCCTTACTCCCTGTACATTTTCACGCCACACTGGCTGTGTCTCACACACTCCCTGCCAGGAACATGGAAAGAAAGGACCTGCTTCTGGTCCCTGAGGACTTCACAGTTCTCAGTGCTATTGTTTCCTAGGAAACCTGACAATCAGGAGGAAGGCACTGGCTCCCCCCTGCTGGGTAGCAGTTTCAGCAGTGGATAGTTCAGCAGGGTTCCATTCAAAATCTGTCCCTGAGCAGCATCAGGAGGCCAGCCTTTCTCTCTCTTCCACGAAGGCTACATACACTAGGGCCCATTCTCTCCATCTTTGGATGGAAGCAGTCAAACCCTGAAACAAAATCGTCTGCCAACAACTTAAGGTAACCCCGAAGACGAAAAGTCCCCACCTTACAAATCACAAAGGGTTTGCTTTGTCTCTTGAATTCCCTAGAGATGCTCTCAGCAATAAATATCCCTTGGGCATTTACATTCTGACTCTCTTCATCTGAAGCTTGATTCCCATTAAACAGGAGGACGCCTGACCCAGAGACTAAGGCAAGACGCGGTGCTCTAGTACTTACGGTCCGGGACTGTCCCGTAAGCCCTGGTACTGTGGCCTAGCTCCCGCATGAAGCCCTGGGAACAGTCCCTACAGAGCAAATGTTGGCATGGTAGAAGCCAAGAGCCCTCATTGCGAAGGTCCCGTCGACACAGAGAGCAAGTAGGTGCCGCAGCCTCCAGGAATACATCTGTAGAGCCGAGTGACTGCCTTGAAAAGCTCACTCCCAGGCCAGGGCCCATGTCTGCACCTGTGTCTGTCACTTCAGCTTTTCCACTGACATCCTCAGGGGTGAAGCAGTGTATACAGCGGGCAAGTTCCACTCCCTGCAAGGAAAGCACGAAGCAGAGGGGTTTATTCTTTGGGACAGGAGAAGTTCCTGGGCAGATAGAAGAGAAAGCCACAGAGACCCACGACCCTCAGCCTCAAGCCTGCACTTGAGCCCACAGCATCCAGCGTCTTCACTGTGAAAGTAAATCCCAGTGGTGTTTGCTAGGTTCTGTCTAACAAGGTTTGATGGGCTTCAAAAGTGCCCCGAACTGTCTGGGCCTCTCTCTTAGTGATGGGCAAGGGTGATCCACGTTTACATTTGGAAAAGGGGTTGAAAAATGCATTAGGGGTCAAATTTACATGCTTCTATCAATCCTCACAACTACCCCTGGAAATCGAGACTATGTCACGTTTACAAACTAAATCGGAAGGTGCCAGCTGCGGAAAATGAGGCTCTCAGCAGCAGGATAATTCAAACACAGGTCAGCCTGATTCTAGACACCGTACTCTGAACTGCTGGGGTGCTCTCAGGCTCAAGTCCTTATGAATTCTAATGCTCTTTTCAGTATTTTGTTTTTAAGTTGGATATATGTGTCTGTGTGTATTTGTAGGTACACATAAGTGCAGTTGCCTGCAAAGGCCAGTGCTGCGCCAGCATGCAGCCTGGCGGGGGTGGGGGGGTGGGGGGGTGCCTGGATTGAGAGGGACGCTTCTTTTCAGGTGGAAGAACAGCAACCTTTATTTTTCCCTGAGCTAAAGCCTTTTATACCTCTACTGCTTCTGTGGAAAATCACCAGCCAGAAAGAACACAAACATCCTTGTCAATTACAGACCACAAGGAAGTTCTGTTGTCTGTAGGGGGAGTGAGGGCAGCTAGATGGCAACAACCCCTCCCCCCACCCCCCACCCCTGTTTTATTTCATAAAATAAACGGTGCCTATCTTGTTACTTTGGGTGGAATACCTTGCCTGTCGTGGGGAATAGTCCTTTAATATTCCCTGTCTTAGGTGGCATCCAGCCCCCAAAGTATTGCCCATCTGTGGCTACCCAGACACATAGCCCTAAACCAAGCATCCCCAGGAGAGCGCCAATGAGCCAGACCAGCGCAGCAACCATCTAGCATGCACTAACTGGGTGGTAAAATTAACAAAAGCAGCATTCCAAACCCCTCTCATATGAGGGTTGAGTTCAGTAACAGTAGCAGAAGCATGCAATACAGTGCCAGGAGTAACGCACATAACATGATAAAAGCTAGAACATGTTAGCCATTGAAAAGATCCACTTGCTCCTGAATCAGAGCCACTTGTTGGTTCAAGGTCAATACGCCCAATTGAATATGTCCATTAAGATTATTTTGAATGTCCAAAGCATTGCTGACTCAGCCAGCTGGTTGACAGTCTCAGCCGTCTGCACAGTCTGGAAGAGAGCAACTTCGGCAGCAGTATCTGCGGTGGCAGAGATAGCAATAATGGCAATCACAGCTGCGGTGATTTCAAGGTCTCTCTTCTGCCGATCTTCTATGGTCCAGCACTTGTTGCCATATTTGCTGATACTCCTGACACCGCCATGGTGTCCCCCAGGCCGGGCATTGACTGGGCCAGGGCAACATGCCTTTCACCACAGCCACCTATCAAAGCTCTGCTCCAGCTGCTTTCTGGCCCCAGACACACTCTCTCTGGGTCCAAACTGCTGCATGGAGCAGAGCAGAACTCAGGGAAGCAGGCTTGCTGCTCCTGCTCCGGAACCATTGAAGGGGCTCCATGCCCCTTCTTTTAGGGAATTTGGTGTGTCGTCAACCTGTCTGGCTACTTCCTGTTGAGCGGTGGTGCTGCATTCTTGGGGGTATTTTACATCAACATTTCAGGGGGTCTCGATGAATCAAACCACATAAATTTGCAATGAATCCACAGGTTCTGTGGAGAAAAAAAGCAGAACCTCTTTTCCAAAGCATCAAATCCTTATGCCCGTATTTTAAAGTCAAAAATACCTTTCTTTCTTTTTTTTTTTCCCATATGTCCCTGCAGGCCAGAAGAGGGCACCATATTTTATTACAGATGGTTGTGAGCCACCATGTGGTTACTGGGAATTGAACTCAGGACCTTTGGAAGTGTAGCCAGTGCTCTTAACCTCTGAGCCATCTCTCCAGCCCCCAAAATACCTTTCTTAGCAGTTCCCAAATCAAATGTCTTTCTCCAGTCCAGAACACAAAAGACAACACCGTCAACACAATAATATACATCTGTACACGCTCTATCTTTCTGAGGCCTTCAATTCACCCTCCTGCCTCCTCTTTATTACTTCCCTGCTGGCCAATCTTCCGGAGGGCATCCCTCAGAGTGTCTCTGGGGATGAAGAAACATATACTCCTTTTAATCTGACTTGGCTTGTTCCCGGTCTGGAACATTTAAACCCCCTCCCGTAATAAACTTGAGCTATTGTTTGTATGAAATCTTCGGCTGTCTTTCTTGTTACTTCAGTGCCTTGTAGCTTTAAGAGTTTCAGTTACTTTTTGAGGCCTTCAATTCACCCTCCTGCCTCTTCTTTATACTTGCTAGTCTTTTGGAGGGTGTCCCTCAGAGTATCTCTGGGGATGAAAAATAAACACACATTACCTTTTCCCCAATACATTCCTCGATTTAGCTGGCAGACGGAGCGACCCCAATCACAAATCCCCACTTTCCAGATCTTGGTGGAACCTCCACTTTGCCGCGCTAAGACGCAGCCTGGATGACGAGACTGACGGGGGGGGGGGGGTGCCGGGAATGAGACATGGACGCTTCTTTTCAGGTGGAAGAACAGCAACCTTTATTTTGCCTCAGCTTAAGCCTTTTATACCTCTACTGCTTCTGTGGAAAACCACTGGCCGAAAAGAACACAAACATCCTTGTCAATTAAAGACCACAAGGAAGTTCTGCTGTTGGTCAGGGGGAGTGAGGGCAGCTAGATCACAACAGGCCAGAAGAGGACAACGCGTTCCCCGAAGTTGGAGTTAGCTAAAATATCTAAAAGCTGCCTGATGTGGGTGCTGGGAACCAAACCCCAGGTCCCCTGTAATAGCTATCTCTCAGCCCTATTTTTTGTTTTAAGGTTTTTGAATTTTTATTCTGTGTGTATAGGTGTTTTGTCTGCATGTATGTCTGTGCACTAGATGTATGCCTAGTACCCAAAGAAACCAGATGATGATGTCAAATCCCCTGGGACTGAAGTTATAAAGGTTTATGAGCCACCATGTAGGTGCTGGGAAATGAACCCAGGCCCTCTGGAGGAGCAGCCAGTGACCTCCACCACTGAGCCATCTCTCTGGCCCTCTAAAAATTTGTTTAATTACTATTTCACTCTAATAGTGGTATTTTTAAAGGTATAGTGAAGGTCCAACCTAAGATTTTAGGTGCAGTATTGAACTTAAGATCTAGCTCATACCAGTTTTACGTATATGAGATTAACGAGGAGTGGTACAGACATGCCAAGCATCCATTCTTGCCACATGGAGTTTAAATGACACTGTAGGACATTATATTATTATGTGTTTACCAAACTTAGTCACACAAGTGAATAGCATGTTTAAATCGCAGTGATAAATTTAGTTTAACAAAGACTCCATCTGGATATGAAATTAATATTGCTAATCTGGCTGTTTGGGTTTTGTGGGTTTTATCATGTTTGAACACTGCTTGGTTCTATAATCACAGAAGAGTTATAACCAAAATGAGCTTGTATCTACTTTTAGATTTGTATTTTAATAACTATTTCATTCAGTTTGGCTGGGGCTCTACAATTATGTGAGTCTGGATTTCCAAGAACCATGTCCACTAAGGAAGAAGGGTGATGAGACTGGGGAGCCAGGCCTCCTGGGTCCAGGAATGTACCACATGCAAAGAGGTGGATGTTGTTGGGGTCACTGCAAACACCAGGGCTGACAGAGTAGCGATCCACGTGAGGCAAGGAAATCTGGCTCAGCATGACTCGTAGCTGGTACTGGTTAGTCTGACACGAGGCATTCTATTTTAAGCATACTTTAGTGCAGTACAATTTGGGAAAAGTTTCCTGGTGTAACCCAATCCTCTGTGCACAAGGAAGCATGATTACACCAAAACACTTCTCAAAGTATGTGTCACTTCTTCTATGAAGATGGGTTCTGAAGAAAGGCTACACGTGTCATCTTCAGGGCCTAGGGGAGGAGGATCTGTGTGGTCTCAGTCACCTAGAATACTAGACACTTCCATTCCCAGCCTTCTGGGTGGAAAAGAGATTCTACTTCTTTCCCCTGAAAAGTCAACCCCAAGTGTCTCACATTCCTGGTTCCCTCATGCTGTGATCACAAGGACCTTTGTGCTCCCAACAGGACGGACTGTCACTTCCAGTTCTACAGAAACCTCAGACAACAGGGGAGGGGGACAGATTTTCTTTTTTTAGACAGTGCCTCACTGCACAACCCTGGCTGACCTAGCACTCACTGTGTAGATCAAAAACCCTCCAACTCAGAAACTGCCTGCCTCTGCCTTCAGATGGTTGGGTTGTGCCACACATAGGTGCATGCCAGCCAGGCAGGTGGCACACGCCTTTAATCCCAGCACTCAGGAGGCAGAGGCAGGTGAGTTCGAGGCCAACCTGGTCTACATAGAGAGTTCCAGGGCAGGATTTAAAGCTATAGAGAAACCGTGTCTTGAAAAACAAACAAACAAAAAAAACAAATAAATAAATAAAGATGTATGCCACCATCCCCAGCTGCTGTTTTCTTTTTTTAACCACATTTAGAGAGAGAGAGAGACAGACATACAGGCAGACAGAAACAAAGAAAGTGTGCAGGATATAAAGAACATGATGGTGGTGGGAGAGGCATTGTAAAAGTAGCCCGTGCTAGGAAGCAACCACAATTGTTGATGAGTTTAGCACCATTAAAGAGAAACTGTGCTCTGACAACAATGTGCCCTGAAGACAAGACTCCACACAAGAAAGGTTCCCTCTTGTGAAAATGCAGATTCATTTGAAGAGAACCTGAATTGAGAAGGATGCAGAAGGGGTTTCCTGTTTAACACAGCTGTCCAGGGAAGTCTTTTCCCAGGATCAGCACACAGAGGCACCAATGCAATTGTGGTTCAAGGTGACTTAATTTGGCAGCAGAACCTGGCAACTTTGTCTGTGTGGTACTGGTTGTGTAGTCACGAAGGTTGCCAGAGTAGGACGCTGTGGAGCTTTGTGTCAGGGTTACTGAAGGACAGAGACCAAGCAATGTGTGGCAGGATCAAAGCTCCTGCAAGGAGGCCCTGAAAGATCACCCCGTGAAGCTATAAAGGTGAAGCCGAATTTGCAATGGAAATCCAGAATGTTGGTGATTCCAGAACGCTGAAAGTTTGCCAAGGAAAGTCATAGGCACAAAGTGGAGAGGTCTATGTGCTTGCTACAGGTAGGGAGCCTGAGGGACAAAACTACCCAAGTCCTCTAGAATCAAGATGATTCCAGTGGAAGCTCTACATGCTGAACATGGAGCTGCAGAACGAGAAATCTGTACTGCTGGACTTCAGCTTTGGTCTGACCTTTTCTTGATATGTTCCATTTCTCCCTTTTGGGATGGAAGAGTCTAGTCTGACTCATGTACATTGGAATTATAGAATGTATCTTATATTTATAATGTATTTTATTGAGGCTCGTGTTTAAGGATTTGTCCTGAGTTTTATCAGAGACTTTGCTCTTTGGATTTCTGAATGATGTTGGGACTGTTAAAAACTATGGGGCTATTTCGAGATGGAGGAAATGTTGCCTTAGGAGATGAAAATGAAATTTGAAACGATGTGTTGAGGACCAAGAGGACAAGGTATGGAACTGTTGTGGTTAAGTTTCATCGTCCACTTGATGAGATATAAAATCACCATGGAAACACATCTCTGTGTTGAGGGTGTTTTCAGAAAAGGTTGGCTGAGCAGAGAAGACTTCCTAAACATGGGTCTAACCATGCCACGGGCTGCAGTCCTGAGCTGAATAAAAGAGAATGTGACCTGAGAATCAGACTCACCTCTGATTTCTGACTACAGAAGAAATGACCAAGAATGACATCCATGCACATGCTAACCCAGGAAAAAGATCATGTTAGCATTGTTATGAAAAACACCTGAACTTTTGAACTCCTAAAAGGGTCCCATCAGGGTCTACAGGTGACACTTAGGGAAACTGCAGCATCAGACATCACATGTGAACCCTGGACATTCGGGAAGGTGAGCACCATCACCAGTGAGCACTGTACAAGGTGAGAAGAAGAAGAGCTGCCTTGTTCTTTTCAGCAGGGAGTGCGAAAGGCTCAAAGGCACATCTAAGCAGTGCGCTTCTGATCTGAGGGTGGGAAACATAAGCTGAGTCCCTTCACACCCCTTTCCTCTGCTGCTTTGCCCTGTAACATGGTCCATGTGCTCCTGGCCTGAGAGAGGGAAGGAGACACACTTTTGAAGATTATACTTAAGCCAGGCACACCACATTCCAAGTCTTCCTATGTAAAATTCTCACCTAAAAGAATTTGTGTCCAGTGTTACCAAATCTTCATTTTTCTTTTTTCCTTTTGATTTTTTGAGACAGGGTTCCTCTATATAGCCTGGGCTGTCCTAGAACTCACTCTGTAGACTAGACTGGTCTCTAACTCAGAGATCTAACTGTCTGTCTCTCTCTCCCAAGTGCTGGGATTAAAGGCATGCACACATTAGTGGCTGTCATTTTTCAAAACACCAGAATGTAGGTGTTTATCAGTGCTTAATACAGAGGGGATTGCTCAGTGGATAGAGTCATTGCTTTGTAAGCATGAAGGTCTAAATTAAGTCTGGGAACCCACATAAATGCTGGGCAGAGAGGTCTGGGCCTAGAACCCCAGTGCTGGGAGGCAAAGATGAGCAGATCTGGGAGCTCACTGGCTAACTCAAAAAATGGGGTGGAGAAGCCATTGAGGAAATACACACAGGCACACACATTTGTACAACACACAGAAAAACAAAGGTCAGCAGCTACTTCAGTCACAGCCTATCATTGTAACCTGAAATAACACTGTGAAAGGTGGCTCACACCTTTAATCCCAGTGCTTGAGAGTCACATGCCTTTAATTCCAGCACTAAGGAGGTGCAGACAAGAAGGGACATGGCTGGGTGGAGAGAGGAACATAAGGTGGGAGGAGACAGGGTTCTCTGCATCCAGTCTGAGGACTTGTAGAGACAGGATACCCCATTCAGGCTGAGGGTTTCGTAAAGGTGAGAGCCAGTGGCTGCTCTGCCTTTCTATCTTTCAGCTTTCACCCCCTAATATCTGACTCTGGGTTTTTGTTTGGTTTGGTTTTGGTTTGGGTTTTTTTTGTTTTTTTGAGACAGGGTTTCTTTGTGGCTTTGCAGCCTGTCCTGGAACTAGTTCTTGTAGACCAGGCTGGCCTCAAACTCACAGAGATTCACCTGCCTCTGCCTCCTGAGTGTTGGGATTAAAGGCGTGGACCACCACCACCTGGCATGACTCTGGGTTTTTATTATTAAGACCAATTAGACTTGTGCTACAACTGTTTGCTTGGGTAAATAAGTTCAAATTATCATCAAAACATAGTGTTTATGTCAGTGGTAAACTGAGTGAGAAACAGTGAGAATACACACTCTGCCAGACTGCAGAGCACACATTTTCGTTTCTGTCCTGGATACAATCCTGCAGTCATAGCCCTAGGGCAAGACTTTGTCATCTTGGGTCACTATTCTAGCTTCCCCTAAGCACCTCGCATCTATGGAGAGGGTCAGTACAGCATACACACCCAGCCAATACTTGTAAAATGAATGACTGCATGAATGATACTTACTTTTTATTCAAAGCTAAGGAAAACACATTCAAGGAGACCATGCTCTTTCTTCAATAGAATTCAGCTATTGGAAACAGCAGGGAAATGAACCCCGGCTTTTGTGTTCACAGTCACTGAATCTTGTGAAATTAAATTAAAACCTAACTAGTTAGGCTCTCTTGCTTGTACTATCTAAGATATAAACATCCTCTTTACAGTTTACTGCTGTGGACTTGAATGGCAGGGTTTCCCAGCCTGGCTTCCGACAGGCTTGTAGGATGTATTTGTCAGGTGGGACAACAAGATTTAAAAACAAACACAGTCCCACATGGGAAAGAGGGGAGACTAGTAATCTGTAATCTTCAAATCGGTTTTTGTTTGGTTTTTGCTTTGTGCTTTAGAAAACACCTGTTAGCCTATGGGTTTCCCCCTATATATCCAAAACTACTTAAAGGGCAGCCCCAAGCTCTGACCAAGAAATTGAAATGGAATTAGACACCATACCTACTGCTGGTGCACAAATTGGTACAGTCCATCCGAAAAAACAGCAACATAAGATGAATTGCAAAATGTTCATACCCTATAACTCAGTAATATCTCTCCTGAGATTTTATTCCAGACAAGTTATTGATCAAAAGAAAAAGTCCAGCGGGGCGATGGTGGCGCACGCCTTTAATCCCAGCACTCGGGAGGCAGAGGCAGGCGGATCTCTGTGAGTTCGAGACCAGCCTGGTCTACAAGAGCTAGTTCCAGGACAGGCTCCAAAGCCACAGAGAAACCTTATCTCGAAAAACCAAAAAAAAAAAAAAAAGAAAAAAAGAAAAAAGAAAAAGTCCATTATACAAAATGTTCAGTGCAGCTTTGTCTCTAGCAAAAAATAGAGTAAGAACCAAAACACAAGAACAAAATACACAAGAAAATGGTTTAGCACATGCTGAAGGCAAACTCTTCTTCCGCTGCTGAAAACCAATCTAAAGAACTGAGGTAGAAGCTCAATACTTACCTAGAATGCTCAAAGCACTGGGGTCAGCTCCCGGCACCATGAGAAATAAGATGAACAAATCCTTGTTACTGGGCAATGTTATGGAAAACGTCCTGGAATTAAATAAAATGCAGACTACAGAAGGAATAACACAGGACTAAGGGAGACAACTCAGCCGCTAAGAGTGCGTGCTGTGAAAGTCTGGGGACCAGAGTTTGACTCCCTAGCACCCACATACTAATAAAATCCATAAATGACTATAACTCCAGTGTTGGGGGATGAAGATGGGTGAATTCCAGGAGCTTGGTGGTCAGCCAAGTCTAGTCAAAACTTCAAGTTTCAGGTCCAGTAAAAGACCTCGTGTCGGCCGGGCGGTGGTGGCGCACGCCTTTAATCCCAGCACTTGGGAGGCAGAGGCAGGTGGATCTCTGTGAGTTCGAGACCAGCCTGGTCTACAAGAGCTAGTTCCAGGACAGGCACCAAAGCCACAGAGAAACCCTGTCTCGAAAAACCAAAAAAAGACCTCATGTCAAGAGAATATGGCAGAGAGGTAAACTCCTCCTCTGATCTCCATGTATGTGGTATTCACACCCACACATTCACATACTCCATACACACGCAAGGATTAACGTTCCTGTGATCATCAACTCTGCAGGCAGCTATGTTTTCATGTAACCGTGACCTGAAAAGTGACATAAAACTTTGTGAGGCAATATGATCTGAGATGCCTATACTTTTTAGAATTCCTTTCAATGTATTTTCCTATTACATACACATTTTAAAACTCCCTATAGAATAAATCTGCACTTCCAAATTCTTCTCCACTTCTCACATTTAAAAAAGTGACAGACTCTGGCTCTTCTTAGTTTGAATTAAGTCTCTCTCTCTCTCTCTCTCTCTCTCTCTCTCTCTCTCTCTCTCTCTCATGATGTAGCTTTGACTGGCCCTAAGGGATCCACATGTCTTTGCCTCCCCAGTACTGGGGCTAAAGACCTCTGGTGCATGCCAGGCCAGTAGTCTCTTTTTAAAACGACAACAACATATCTTTCCAAATGTCCAATCAAAGATGAAACAAGACAAGGTTTGGGGCTGGAGAAATGCCCCATGCTTAAGAGAACTGGCTGCTCTTTCAGAGGACCCAAGTTCAGTTCCAGTGCCCTCACTGGGTGGCTCACAACCACTTGGAACTCCAGTTCCAAGAATCCAGTGTCTTCATCTGGTCTCAGCAGATACCTGTACACATGTCATACACTCACACAGACAATCATACACACACATAAAGATAGATCTAACACCTGGGCGGTGGTGGCACATGCCTTTAATCCCAGCACTCAGGAGGCAGGAGCAGGCGGATCTCTGTAAATTTGAGGTCAGCCTGGTCTACAGAGTGAGTTCCAGGACAGGTTCCAAAGCTACAGAGAAACCCTGTCTCGAAAAAACAAATACAAAAAACAAAACAAAACAAACAAAAAAAAGGTGACGACAGCGGCAAAGATGGCGAAAACGGATCTGAAGTGTACACACTTCCAAGAACTGCTGACGTCTGAAATACAAAGCAAAGCCAGGAACCCAGAGAGGTGACAGAGAGAAAGTGGCCACCAGGGCACTCTTTCAGATGACAGTGTGCTTGTGCTTGCACCCAAGACCATATGGAGAGAGGTCTGAGGTTTACCTGCCTCACCAGGTCGCTGCTGCCTGGTGTCATCTCACTTCACTTCATTTCACAAGTATTTTCTGAGCCTTGAAGCAGCTCAAATGCCTGCGATGTCACAAGACTATGCTGTACTTCATAGAACTGTCACAAAGGACAATTCTCATGGGTCACATTTGAGATCATGTCCCATCTGCCCTGGGGGTGGGGGGAGGCAACCTAATGCCTTGACATCTGGCTGCTATTCAACTTTGCAGATACAGAACTGAGCCTTTTCTGTCTTGTCAGAGCTGATAGAACTGAAGAAGCTGACTTTGCTGAACAAGCACAGGAGCCATGAGTCAACCAGTTACCTTGTGAGGAAGAAAAGGAGCTGCCTAGAAAAACCACAGCTGGACAAATGCTGTCTCTACTCTAGAGATCAAACTATTGCTAATACTATTAGGTGAATACAGAAGCCAACAGTGGGTCCTAGACTCACTCAGGAAAGGGTCTGTTCAGCCAGGTGTCCCAAGGAGACGACGTAGCTTCTCTATAGCGAGAGAATTGGCAAACTATTCAGAAACAGGATTCTATCTCTAGCCCTTGCCATGACTTGGACCTTTATCCAAGGCCCATTCAAGTTCACTTGATGTTATTTTGCATTCCCTAGACTCTGCCCCGCTTACCTCCATGACAGGTCGTTTTCCCAATAGGAGTTCTAAGTAATTTGGCTCATCACCTGCACACTTATCAGACAGCAGAAGGTCTCTAAGATCTTGATCCCTACTCTCAAACCTCTCTTTCTGCTGGTCACAGGTAGTATATAATTAATGCCTGTGAGATGAAGGGGAGATGAAGATCATAATGCCCTGAGGTCAGAAAGGGAGGGGTCACTGAGGTAAACACAGGGGATCTGGAGAGAGAAAGGTAAGTTTAGGCCCAGGCTCTGTATCTCACCAACTATATAACTTTGTCTGACAAGTCACACAATTCTTTTGTCTCATGCATAAAAGGAAACTACAGTCCTAAATCCTCAGGCCAATACATTTTGTAAATTTCAAAGCACTCTGAAGATGCTGGGGCTAATACCATTGTGGCCCGGAGTGCTATTGGATGTAGCAGAATATTAAGGTAGTTCTTAAGAGTTCAGGAAAAAGCCGGGGGTAGTGGTGCATGCCTTTAATTCCAGCTTTCGGGAGGCGTATCTCTGTGAGTTCGAGGCCAGCCTGGTATACAAGAGCTAGTTCCAGGACAAGCTTCAACGCTACAGAGAAACCTTGTCTCAAAAAACCTAAATAAATAAATAAATAAAAAGAGCACAGAGGAAAAAAATAACGACATCTTGAATTTTGCTGGAAAATGGAGCTAGAAAACATTATTTTGAGTGAGGTAACCCAGACACAGAAAGACAATTATCACATGTACTCATAGGTGGTTTTTAAACATAAAGCAAAGAAAGCCAGCCTACAAACCACAATCCCAGAGAACTTAGACAACAATGCGGACACTAAGAGAGACTTACATAGATCTAATCTACATGGGAAGTAGAAAGTAGAAAAAGACAAGATCTCCTGAGTGAATTGGGAGCATGGGGACCTTGGGGGAGGATTGAAGAGGGGAGGGTAGAGGCAAGGAGGGGAGCAGAGAAAAATATAGAACTCAATAAATATCAAAAAAGTATATAAAAAAAGAAAATATTATAGCTGGGTTGTATTGACACAAGCCATTAATCCCAGTACTTGGTAGGTAGAGATAGGCAGATCTCTGAGTTGGAGGCCAAGCTGGTCTACAGACTGAGTTCCAGGACAGCCAGCCCTATACAGAGAAACCCTGTCTTGAAAATAATAAATAAATAAATGAGTTCAGGAAAAGTTGGTCATGATGGTACATGCTTAAAATCTCAGAATATGGGAAGTTGAGACTGGAAGATCAAAAGTTTAAGTTTAGGAAAATCATGACTGGTACCAGAAAACCCAGGGCTAGTGAAGACAGGGATAGTTCTAAACATTTGCCCTTGTACTCACAGATAAGAATAGTCCTCAGCCCTCTTTTGCATCAGGCAAAGAGAGACCGATATAGAAAACCACAAACAATCAAAATGTTGAGTTGTGGAGTCCAGTCCCACTGAATACATCTATAAAACAGCTCCCACAGCTACAGCTCAGGGACCATTGCAGAAGGGACAGAGAGCAGAGGCTTTGTTAGGAGAGTGTCTCCCAGGAATGGCAGAAGCTACACCCATGACGTCTCATCAATAAGGCTGCCGAAACAGGAGCTAAATAGGGACAACAGATGCACTATTATAGCCCGAGTGAGTGAGTTACAGACCATCGTGCCCATCACGTCTTTCAAGAGTGCAATTCCAAAAGTCAGGCGGCTCAAGCATGCCAGCCTTGGCTACAGAGTAAGACCCTGTCTCAAAACATGCAAATAAAGATTAATTTTGAGGAAATGGCGTGACTAAAACCAAACTGCCCAGATTGTAATGGATTAAATATTCAACAAGAGCCTGGTGGTGGTGCATGCCTTTAAATCCAGCATTTGCAAGGCAGAGGCAAGCAGATCCGAGCTCCAGATCAACCTGGTCTACAAAATGAGTTCCAGGATATCCAGGGCTACACAGTAAAATGCTGTCTGAAAAAGAAAATAAACAAAAAGTACACACACACACACACAAACAGCAACAATAAAAAACACTGAAGAAGCTAGCAAATGGACAAGATTTCCATTGCAAGCTCCGGGGAGTATGGCTGACGAAAGGAAAAGACTAGCAGAGACAAGGAGGATCTAGGGTATTTTGGCTAGAATATTCTTTAGCGGAACAAGACAAAAAATAACAGATTTAGGGGACTGAATCTTGTGCACACACAGGGCACTTGGAGCACTTTTGAATTCTTAATAAACATACTACACACTAGGAACTCATGGATTCAAAGAGAGAGAAAAAAACAAACAAAAACGGCCAGTCCTTGAACCTTTAAAGTATTTGGGATCAAGAGGGCGACAAATAACTTGGTAATTAAGAGAGTTACGTGCAAGATTGTGTGGTGGTTCAAGTAAACAACTGACAAAACAGGTCCAAGAAGGCCCACACCGGAAATGCTTGCGTCAGGAGCACAGTGGGCTCCTAGGGTCCCAGTAAGACCGTATCAGCCAGGTTCTGAAGAAAATTTAAACGTGGTGTTTATACAATATATTTACAAAATCTAGATTCCTGAAGCACAGCAGGCTGTTCAAACTCGACAGGACGACCATAAAGATGGGACAAGAGGCAAGGAGAAGTGTAGTGTCCACGCAAGGGAGGACAGAGGCCGTGAAGCAGCTTCAAAACGGCTCTGAGTAAGCAAACAACAAAACCGTAACAGACTAGGGTGTTCTGAACGCGGCGTCTCGTGCGCCGCTCCTAGGATTAGCTCCGAAACACCCGCGCCAGCAGGAAACCCCGCCCTCCTATACGGAAAGGAAGCGGCTGGCGGGCGCCGGAAGCCGGTGACAGCGAAGCTCCGCCCAAGGCCAGCCTCCTGGCCGGAAATGATGCATTCGTCCCGCCCCCACACTTGCTACCTCGCGATACTTCGCGGGTTCCTCCCTCTTTCCTTTCTGCCACCGCCATGGTAGGTCTTCCTTTCTTGGCCTCCGCGTCTTCGCGGCCGTTCGGAGCTCCACTTCTCTACATCTCAGCTGCTTGCCCTGATCTTAGTGGGTCTTTGTGGCTACGCGTAGCCTGCGGGGCGGGGGATGGCATGCATGGGTCTGGGGCGAGGATCCTGGGGCCGCGTGCTCCAGCCGGGGTTCGGATCCCTGAGACACGCGGGCTTGGGCGTCCGGCCCCGTCCCCCTCGGTAACTTCAACCTTGCTGAATGCTCCATAAGGCAAGTCCTTGATTGCTAGCATATTTCAGGCAGCAAGCGTTGCTCACCACTGCCTACCCTTTTCCTAGGCCTAACCTCTTTGCTGTTTTTCCCATATAGCCATCCAGACTGAGGAAGACCCGGAAACTCCGGGGCCACGTGAGCCACGGCCATGGCCGCATCGGTAAGTGTGGGCCTCTTTCGTGGTAGGCCTTTGGGCTGTGTTTCGGGTGTTTACCTGAAAGATTGAACAACTTAGCCGCGAGACTAGGAAAACCTATTTGTTGCCAGTCGGAGTGAATAGCAGTTTCCCTATTTAAAGACTCTCTAGTGCAATTTAAGATATTTTTATTTTGGTAGCGGAGTGAAAGTTAAACAGCGCTGTGACGTGGAACGTCGAAAAAGTGACCATCTAGAGAAGGCTGATAGCCATGTAGCTTTGCATGCTTGCAGGTAAACATCGCAAACATCCAGGAGGACGCGGGAACGCTGGAGGCATGCATCATCACAGGATCAATTTCGACAAATAGTGAGTGTTTCTTGGAGGTCGGTTTTAACTGACAGCGGCGGCTTTGGAGGTAGGGGACAGAGAGGGTAACCCAGAACCTTCGGAAATCGATTTCTTGACTTAAATTACTGCTAGCTTTAGCAACATGAAGTGTCTGAGAGAACCTGCCCGAGGCTAGAGTCACGCTCAGGTATTGATTGTTGCCTTAGTGTGCTAGAGTCCTCGAAGAAAAACTGCTGACCTTATTCACTGGCTGTGGGCTTTCTGGCACGGTCAGTCACCAGGTTAGTGACATGCATAAGAATGGAGGTTAGGTTGGCTTTTATCCAGCCATTAGAGGCTGGCATTTAGGGATCCTCGTGAAAGGGGTGATAGTGACCTGACTTTTAGCTACTGAAGATCTAGTTAAGAGTTTCTGCTGTGTCATAAGTTTACGACGGTGAAAATTAACATGCACTTGGAAGAGCGAACCTCAAAGATGAGCTTGCGGGGAGGGAGACTCTGAAGGTGCTTGCCTTCTCTTCCCAGTCATCCAGGTTACTTCGGGAAAGTTGGTATGAGGCATTACCACTTAAAGAGGAACCAGAGCTTCTGCCCGACTGTCAATCTGGATAAACTGTGGACGCTGGTCAGTGAGCAGACACGGGTTAACGCTGCCAAGAACAAGACTGGAGTTGCTCCCATCATTGATGTTGTGAGATCGGTGAGTGAATTGACTTGCCCATTATCCTTAATGGAACTTGTAATTTTACCTACTTTATCTCTTCTGGAGCCAAACCTATATATATATTAGGTCATTGCCGATTAGAGAACCCTTATTTTAGTAGAATTGTTGCAGGTAATTAAATCGGTTCCAACAAGCACTTGTCTTCTCCCCCCCATCCTCACATGTGAAGAGTTCAGAGAACACATTCATCAAGTATTTGCTTTCATTTCTAACAAATATTAGCGATCCTTTCAGTAAATAAGCTTTCCTGTGTTTATGCTGATTCTAACAGGTTTGGTTTTAACATGAGCACATAATTGGTTCAGAATGGTCAGTTGGTGAGGCAGAGGTTAAAGCCCCAGTGTTCATTCAAGGCCCTGTATAGAGAAGAGTGCTCTTCCCCCATCACTGCTTAAGTGCAGAGACCCACACCATAGGTGTGTAGCCATAATTCCATTTCCAACCTATTTGGTGATGTGCATTTAGTGGAGGTAGCTGGGGAGTGTTTAGCTGAGACTAGAGTCACATCCTGACATGGTGGTTGTCCTGGTGTGCTAGAGTTCTCAAAGAGAATCTGCTGGTCTTGATTCACTGGTAGGGGTCTTCAGTGTCCCTGTTAGTGCCCAGACCAGATACATGTCCTACTTGAGGCCACCCATGGTAGTGCATGCTTTAATCCCAGCACTATGGATGTGTTGGTGGATCTTCTGAGGCCATATCTACATTTGAGTTCCACGCCCAGCCAAGGTTACACAGTGAGACTGTCTCAAAAAGGAGAACAAGTCCTACCTGCGTCTTGGGGTGTTGAGTATCTGCTGTAGTGCATTAAGAATATTTTTTCTCTTCTAGGGCTACTACAAAGTTCTGGGGAAGGGAAAGCTCCCTAAGCAGCCTGTCATCGTGAAAGCCAAATTTTTCAGCAGAAGAGCTGAAGAGAAGATTAAGGGTGTTGGAGGTGCCTGTGTTCTGGTGGCTTGAAGCCACTCAGGAAGGCCAATTAAATGCTAACATTTTCCAAGTGGTCTGAGTGTAGATTCTTCGGTTACATGTCTATGCATCTTGGGACCTAATAGGTCCTAGAAAGATGTGAGGTATGGATTTCACACAGTCACAGTGTGGTCATCTCAAAGCATGCCTGTGTATGTGCGTGTGTACTTGAGTGGCTTAGATTCCAGCAGTCATAAATTCTTATGTCCCTATGTATATATAGTACATGGGTCTTGCTAGGCAAGAAGCTGATAAACACCATGTATCATAAGGAAAAATTCTAACAACATGGTAACACATGCCTTATTAATCCTAACACTCTGGAAGCAGTGGTATGTGGGTCTTGGATTTGAGGGCAGCCTGCTCTGTACAGTATTATGGCCACTTAATGAGATAGTCTGACTCAAAAGCAAAAGTATCTCGGACCAGAAATCAGGTTGGGTTAGTTTTCAGAAAATGTGAAATTCTGCTGTCTAGATTCCTACCAAAAAGTTTTATAAGTTTCCTATAATGGCTGGCTAGCTCAGTACTGGGCTACTAGGCTTGGAGCAGGGCCAAGAGGGTGGGAAGGAAGAGTGAATTTGGGTCTCAGATAAAATGGTATGGAATTGATTACTGATTTGGGAGTGGTGCTGACAGACTGAAGTGGAAACAGCACTGGGGCTCCGTTACTGACTTGATAGTATCTAACTACCTGAAAGTATGACATTCCTTTAGTTGCTTTTTTTTTTTTTTTTTTTAGTGCTTGTGGTTCCCTGCTTTTACTCACCATACACCCAATTGCTAAAGGGGCTAAAAGCTGGTAATTCAGTCAAAATGAATGCAATTTCAATATTGAAGCTGTAAACATTTATACTATGTAGTTTGTGTTCAGACAGAACAATCTGCTAAGCATGAGGTTGTATGGTCTCAGTTTTATGAAATGGTGAGCAGACAAATGGCAAGAAAGCATTGACTAATGTTAAGAACTTAGCACAGCCTGAGCTTTTCAGCTTGTTGGCACGCCTCTGACAACAGTTGGGAATCTGCACTGCTGTCCATAATTTCTTGGGATATGTGCATAGGCTGCAGCTCTCAACCTGACTTGGCACAACTCTCATTGGCATGTCTCATTACCTAATGCTGGGGTCTGAGCCCAGCCTTCCTTTGTGGGAAACGTTTGCAGTATGCCTGAGGGCCAGAAGAGGGCGTCAGATCTAATTACAGGTTGTGAGCCACCATGTGGTTGCTGGGAATTTGAAAGAAGAGCAGCCAGTGTTCTCAACTGCTAAGCCATCTCTCAACCCCACATAATAAGTCTTGAGGTCTTCAAAAACTGACCTGGTTGGTGGCTTGAGTTCCATGGCCTGGCTTGCCACAAGTTTTTAGAGCTGCTCTGTAACATTGTATCCTTAGCAGTGAGGGGCCATAAGCATTGGTAGAAAGGTCACTAAGGTATGCTATAGAAGTGTCACCTGGTGGTGGCGCAGGCAGTTAGTCCCAGCACTTAGGAGGCAGAAGCAGGTGGATCTCTGAGTTGAAGGCCAGCTTGGTCTACAAGAGCTAGTTCCAGGACAGACTGCAAAACTACAGAGAAACTAAAAAATCAATTTTAGTGGAGATTTTTTTTTTTTTATTTTTTGGTTTTTCGAGACAGGGTTTCTCTGGCTTTGGAGCCTGTCCTGGAACTAGCTCTTATAGACCAGGCTGGTCTCAAACTCACAGATCTGCCTGCCTCCCGAGTGCTGGGATTAAAGGCGTGCGCCACCACTGCCCGGCTAGTGAAGATCTTAAGACAAGAACTTGAAGTATTACAAGGGAGAGAACAGGTAAAACTAGAATATTTCTGACTGCAATGATATTTAAAAGCCAAATTCCACATTTTTTTTCTTCATTTAAGTTTCTGCGAAGTTCTCTGGTTCTTTTGGTAGGAATCCTAAGAATGCAAGGATCTGTAACTTGAACAGTGCTGGGGATTATACCTAGCTAGCACTCTATCACCAAGTTAGACTTTGATCTGTTGTGTATATTTTGATTGCATTCTGACACTTCCCAAGCTTCAAATCCAAGGGCGGAGGTAGCTACAAGCTGACCAAAATTAGCCATAGAAGTTTTTGAGCACAGACAGTATGGCAGGGCTTCGAGAGGGTCTCTTGTCCTTTTGGATGGAGGAGCCATAGTGGGATTGTCACTGATTGCTTCACCACCGCTTCTCAGATCAGATTCTTACCTACCCCATATCTGATTCCCCAACTTTTGTTAAAGAACAATTAGATAAACACCTCAATTGATCCTCAAAAAACAAAGCAGAATGCTACAAATAACTAATGGTGAGACTACTGCATTTTAAAAGCTGACATATATTGCAGGAGACAAGGGCCTCTTCCCAAAGCCCAGTTTTGATCTTCACATGGTCTCATAGCCCAGGCTAGCCTATAATTCATTATGCACCCACCCAAGAATTCATCTCAGGTGTGTGTCAGTGTGCCTGGCTAGCCAAGAGCCTTAATGCAATAACAGTTCCACGTGGTGGTGGTGTGTGGTTATGATTAAGGGTTTTGAAATTAACAAGTTCCTCCACCAGTCACGAAAAAAGCCAGGTGTGATGGTAAGTGCTTGTAATCCCAGCACTGGGGAGGTAGAGACAGGATTCATTGGGCTCACTGATCCACCACCAGCCTTGACGAATCAGCAAGCTTCAGTGACACTTGTTCATTTCAAAACCCTTAATGACATCTATTCAGTAGGATCTGTGACATTTATGTAACCGCATTTCACAGTAATAATGTGTATAGGTGTTAGGCATGTGGCTTCATTGTTATTAACTTTTTTATTACAGTAAGATATTTATATAGGTCATGTTAGCTATGAGTTTTGTGTTGTGATAGTAATGGTGCTGTTAAGAGCTGGGCATTGGTGGCAAGTTTGAGACCAGCCTGGTCTATAGATCATGTTCCAGGACAATCGGGACTATTGCATAGAGAAACTCTTTGGGGGGCGGTGCTGGAGGGAGATTTGACCTATAGATCTGATAGGATTGAGAATCCTTGAATTCCTGATTGTGTGTGATCCTGGAAAGCCTTCAATTTTCCACCAGCCCAACACACCAGGCTTGCTGCAATATGGGGGTTTTTGAGTTAAGGTGAGTGTGCTGGGTTGTGGTGGCAACATCTTTAATCCCAGCACTTGAGAGGCAGAGACAGGTGGATCTGAGTTCAGGAAAGGCTCCAAAGCCAAAGAGAAAGCCTGTCTTGAAAAACCAAAAAAAAAAAAAAAACTAAGATGAGTGCTTCAGCTCTTAAGTTATGCTTTGCTAACAAGTATGTCTGGAGCCCTTGGAAATCAGAAGTGCAGTGGATCCTCTCGAGTTACAGATCCCTGTGAGCCACCACATGGGTACTGGGAATTGAACCAGAATCCTCTGAAGAAAGAATAGCCTGAGTCATTGCTCCAGCATCAAAATGTGCTGTATTTTAAAAATACATAAAAGTTTCAAGACTTAGGAAAAGTTTGCACTTCCAGTTTGCAGTCTGGTTATGTCTGGAGGGTCTTTGGGCACACATCAAAGAAGGAGGAAATATGAATGGGGACAGGCAGACAAAGCAGAAGCACCTTTGGGGAACTGGGTGTTTTTCCTAAGGAATCCCAGGCTGAGCTAACTGCTGAGAGCTGGAGATGACTGCACCCAAGGCTCTTGGCCTCATTTGGAAACCCACAATCCTTTTTTTCTTGACATAAAGCCAACTATGTAGGAGGCTTTTCCAGAAGATAATTTTGCCTTCCCAGAAGACAAGCCCTCTACATATTTTCTAAAGCAAGTAGCAGGCATACCCATGGACAGGCTGGGGCCTTGCACAGGCATCAGTGAAAAAGAGGGTGAGGATCGGATTATCTAGTTTAAATAGGTTAGGACAGGAGATGTTACAGTTCACACTCTTACCCCGGGAGTTTTCAAGGTCTACTCTACCAAGGCCTTGAAGGGTAGGAAACCTAAGTAAAGCCGCTCTGTTCCCTTCCTCTTCCCTAGAATGCAGCTGAACTTTCTGTGTGCCCTTAGGGTTCTAATGGGAGAAACTTCAGAGTGACACGGAGGAGTCATTGGCAGTGGGTAAGGGTTGAGTCAGCTCAGTGTTAGCTAATAATGTCACTTAATTTTGATACTTACGGGCAAAGAGCATTCTTTCCATCATTGGAAACACCCAAGTGGGCAGTGGGCTGCCAGAGAAGGACGCTGAAGGAGAACACTGACAGGTGTCTACTTTCAGAACTCGTGTTCAGGGATGGCCGGCAGCACACATGGAATTAACCCGTTTACTAACTGCCCAGCTACCTGAAGGACACTGTTTCATTCAGATTTATCTGTTTTTGGAGAGAACTCTAGATAATGAAAGCAGAGAACACATGGGGCTCTTAGGCACACATGAATGTGCAGTTTATTGAGAACATCTGTGGATGACGGAAGGAGGAATGCCCTGTACCGCATCAGGCCACCACTGACTGGGAGCTGTGCTTCCAATGACTCACGGACCATGTCAGGGTGGAAGGAACAAGAGAGGACCAGGCCCAAGCACCTGGCTCTACATTGCAAGTAGGGGCAGAGTGGTCCTTGCCTTTCAGAAACAGAGGCTTGGGGGATAGGGAACTACTAAAAAGAAGAAAAAAATAGAAACTCTAGAATTTAAAAACACCAAAAACAGTCTTCTTGTACATAATTAAGACAGCACCTGCTCTCCAGGGCCTGAGACTGGCAGCAGGGTCTCAGGCAGGCAGGCAGGCAGGCCAGAAGCCTTCAGGAAACATCAGTGGTTTGGCTGAGACAGTCACCAGCACCCAGCAAGACTCCATCTATGCTCAGGCAAGGCAGGAAAGCACCTGGCCCTTTGGGAATATACAAATATTTACCAGATTCTCTCTGCTTGTTACAAAAACAGTTATGAAAGCTTACAGCAGATTATTTACAAACAGTATCCTGGATATGGTGAAGGCAGAGGTGGACTGGCTTGGAGGTGGGGTCAGAGTGGCCACAGCAGCCTACAGGGTCCCAGACTAGGTCCTCTCCCCAGGCTCTGCAAACACTAGACTCTGCTAATGGGAAAGGTATTTAATTCTTCTTGTGGAGGAACTTCATCTTGTTGCCTGTGGGCCAGAGAGGGCAAAGGTGAGGATGTTTCACGATACCCTTCCCACCTCCATGCCTTTACCTCCCTTCCTCTCCTTGCAAAAGAATTAATTGGACAGACTGGAATGGCAGCTCTGGTAAGGAAGGGAAACACTACTTAGGACACTGAAATCAGTCACTGTGTGACTTTGAGCAAAACCTGCATCTCTGGTTTTGGTTTCCTTTTAAAAAGATCTGCTAGGGTCCTGATATCTCACTCGCTGAGCTCCCTGAAGGACTGGGGCTTTGCAGAACTGGCACTCTGACATTGAAACTTCTGGACATTACAAGAACAAAGATGACTATCACTCATGGCTCACATGTGAATAAAAGGAAGGAATACACTAAAAAGAACTGACTTAACAGGTGCATAGATTTACAGTATTTTAGGGGACAGCTCCCCTTAACCATCTCTATCAGTAACAAGTAGCTTACCCAAGCCACGGAGAAACTTGTTCATCCCGCTCTGCTCAGTGTCAGGGAGCTCTTCTAGATACTGCTCCACTCGCTGCTCAAAGAGGCCTGAGACAGATGAACAGCAGATAGAGGGAAAGAAAGAACAATGGAGACATGAATGTATGATGAACCACGAGTGCAGGTTCAAAAGGGAAAAGGCAAACATCTAGTCTAATAGTTGGTGGGAGCACTGTATGTGAACGCTGACTGGTTCATTACAGTGACTACTAGTGACACATCTCACAGGTGCTCACTGCTCCCACTGCTGCCCATGCCTGATATGCACTGTAGTGAGGCTGCTCTGTGCTTCAGAATGTCCCTGTGTGGAGACCTCTACATTCTTTAGGTTGCTCCACCATGCTATTCCAAAAAGCTTTGTTAAGCTAAATGGTTAACAGGAGTGTGTATGTGTGTGAGGGGAACAACAGGTTAGATGTAAAGCTCTTGAAGATGTAAAGAAGACCCAGTGTGCTGGTATAATATTCAGAGGCAGGATAACTAGCAGCGGAAAATGGAACCACCAGCAATCCAAGGCAGATGGCCCAGTCTTTTCCAAGGGACTTTCCAAATCCTGGGTCCTCAGAAGCCCCCAGACTACTCAGTCTGGTCCCTTTCCAGGAATAAATACATGAAGACAGGATGGGTCACCAATGCCTGCTACTCTCAACTGGAGATGCGTTCCCACCTGGGTACGTCTTGTGCTGTGTTTTGTTTGCCTTTTTGTTATTGTTTTGTTTTTATTGTTGTACTTGAGATAGGGACTTACTACGTAGATCTTGGCTGACCTCCAACTCACAGAAATATGTCTGCCTCTGCCTCTAAAGTGCTGGGATTAAACACCTGTGCCAATGCCTGCCCTTTTTTTTCTTTTGAGATGTTGCACACAGCCCACACTGGCTCTAAACTCAATTCATAGCTGAAGAGGACCTTGAACTCTTGCCTCCACCTCCCAAGTACTAGGATTCCAGACATGGTTACCACATGTCTTGTGAAGGTTTACTGGGACAAAAAGTACAGAGCTCCAAGTCATTGTAGTATTGCACAACTGTAACCCCCCAAACAGGAGAGCCTGAGAAAAAAGATTCCCTAGGGTTCAAGGCCAGCCAGGTTATAGCCAGGGTCCTTTCTCAAAAACAACAACAATAACAACAACAAAATAGACAGCGGTGGTGCACTTTTAATCCCAGCACTCGCGAGGCAGAGGTAGGCAGATCTCTGAGTTCAATGCCAGCCTGGTCTACAGGATGAGTTCCAGGACAGCCAGAGCTATACAGAGAAACCCTCTCTCAAAAAACCAAATTAATAAATAAAAAGAACTAATGTACAAGTTTCTATCAGAAGAAAAGGACAGTTAAGAGGTCTGGTCCTGGATGCCCTAGTTATATTGAATTCTGAAACAGGCCTACAGCATCCCATCCCAGTCCCTATGGCCTTACCCTTTGCCCGGCACTTTCTTAGCTCCCTATCTTGGATGAAGCCAGCAAACATCTGAGACTCCATAAAAACCTCAAGAAAACGGCGGATGCTTTTGGAGGCCACAGACTTGCGGAAGGCCTCTCGCTGAAAGGCCCTTTCCCCCTTCTCACTGTGTGTCAGGAAGAGGGAGTAGTGCCCCACAGTCTCCACAAAGAACCGGATAAACACTTCCGACACCAGTCCATTGAGGGTATTACATTCTAGAAAAGAAAAGAAAAATCACTGAAATTTAGTTCAAGAGCCTAAAAGACCATCTCCAATCTCCTTTAGTCTCTTCCCAACAAACTTCTAGCGGACACACACACTGTCCTTGGACCATCTTTGTGCTCAAGGGCTGTTGTTACCTCATGGGCCCATGAGCTCCTGGAGGTCAGAAACTGCTCTAAACATAGAAGTTGACAAATACAGGGACTGGAGAGATGGCTCAGAAGTTAATAACATTGGTTTGCTCTTCCAGAGGTCCTGAGTTCAATTCCCAGCAACCACATGGTGGCTCACAACCATCTATGAGATCTGTGCCCTCTTATGGCCTGCAGGCATACATGGAGGCAGGACACTGTATATATAATAAATAAATAATCTTAAAAAAAGTTGACAAATACTTCCTGGAAACCGGAGACCAAATCACTACCTTTTCCACATCTCTCACAAATGAGGAAGGTCCCTACACCTCCTGCAATGAAACAAGGCCTAAGAAAACTGATTCATTTCCTGTCAGCAAGAAGTCTGTAGTGTCATGTCTTGGGGCAGAAAAGGCACTAGGCCTAATTAGAGGGACCCAGTTCTCACACCTAAGCTTCATCGGCCAGAAAGAAGCCAGTGCATAATAGGGTCCCAGGCCTGTGAAGCCTAGACTCAGAACAGAAGGGTTCTGCCTTCACCATCATCGGAGTCACTGTCAGAATCCTGGGAGATCAGTTCGTTCTTCCTCTCCAGAGCCTGCTCCAGAGCAGCTTGTAACTTCCTAGGTAACAACGTGTCTTCATCATCCATCTGCAGAAGGAAGACAGCAAGGATGACCACAGCTCACACTGATGACCACACCTCACGCCAGGTGGTAGTGGTGCACGCCTTTAATCCCAGCACTCGGGAGGCAGAGGCAGGCGGATCTTTGTGAGTTCAAGACCAGCCTGGTCTACAAGAGCTACTTCCAGGACAGGCTCTCGAAAAACAAAAAAACAACAAAAAAAAAAAAAAAAAAAAGAAAGGTAACCTCACTTCTAATAGAACTGACATTATTGTTCACAAATAAAGAAGGAAGAAGAAAAAAAAAAGAACTGACATTATTGTCATCTCCATTTTATGATGAGGGCACTGAAGCATAGAAATCTTCACACAGTTTAAAGAGCAGCCAATTCACTGCACACTGTGGCTTGGACCAACCACAAATTCCTACTCCATCTCCCTGATTCTTCTCCTCTGCCCCAGGTGGGAAGTAAAGTGAACTTGGAGCAGGAATTGGCCTAGCCTATATCCCAGGTCTGAGCCTGGGCTGCTGTTCCCTACTCTATATTCTGGTGAAGTGGCTGTATCTTGGTGCTTTACACTTGGCAGTCCTAAGCTCTGTCAGTTGAGTGTAGTAAACTGTTCCCAGGGGGGACATGGTAGGTTATGCTCCTTTGTGGAGAGAAGACTCCATGACTAACAAAGGCTTTTTGCAGCAGACAATGACTGTAAGCCTTTATATTACAAAGCACATTTCTGTAGTGTTTATACTCCCCAGAATATCTCTAGAGATGTTATCTGATAAAAGCACTGGCTCAGAGAAATTTGAAGACCTGTTTTCTATTTCTAGATCATATGCTCAAACACACAGACCCTATCTCAAAAGAAAATAAAAGTTCACATGACCCACAAAACCTACAGGTGAGTCTTTGAACTTTCAGGTCCTATTCTTTGCACATTGCTATCCAGAAAAGCTGGGTGTGGTAATATATGCCTGTAATCCTAGCACTCAAGAGGAGAACCATCACCAATTCCAGAACAGTCAGAGTTGCATAGTGAAAAACCAACAAAAACTAGAAAGACAGATCCCACTGAGGTAAGTCTCCATCCCATCTATCCTGTAAGTTTGAAATCAAGAGCTCAAAAAGCAGGTTGGTTGGTGTTTGAGTGTTTAGTACCTGTGTGCCTGCCTGCACTAGGGAAGATCCAGGTTCTGCAGTGTGCTGCTCTTACCTGTCGGATGAATCGGTCAGATCCCAGATTCACCATCAGTGCCTGAGAAAGAGTCAGAGGTAATGGATCAGGGACTGAGTCTTGTAATGCCCTTTGCTAGGCCTCCAGACCTCCCAGTTTCCCGGAGACAGATGACAGGAAAGAATCAGCCAGAGATAAACCTCCCAGAAGAAAGGACAGAAGCTGTCTGAAGACCAGAGGCCTGAGGTAAGTAGATCCCAACAGCCTTTTTCTTTTCCTCCCCAGCCCCCAGCTGGCTCCCCAGGTGGCCTACCTCTTCCACCGGAAGCTCCTTTAGTTTGGGAAGGGAGCTGGAGAGCAGGCCAACCAGGAAAGGGGTGGGACAGCAGACAATGTCAATCATGGAGGCTGGGAGGACAGGAATGAAGGTGTGCTGCCAGGAGAAGGGGTAGAGCAAGGCCACCACCGCATGAGAGCAGCTGGACAGGGTACTGATGGACAGACAGAGAGACAGGGCACCTGAGCCCAGGCCTGCACCTAAGCCCAGGGCCAACACCTTTAGGAAAGGATAGTTAGAAACTAGGGGTTCAGGACATCCTTTGATGTGCTGCACTTTTGGGAACTCTACCAAGAAACAGCCCTGAAGGCATGTGAGCAGCACACTTGAACATACAAAGGATTCTGCAGGCGTGTGTGTTTGTGTCTCACACATACATGCATGCACACTCACTCCCAGATGGACTGAACTAGTGGGAGTGTCAGGCTAGGAAGAACAAAGGCTAAGTCAGTAGGAGCTTATCAGGAAGCTGCAGTGTGCACAAGTCCCTCAGTCTCCTTCTCCTTTCACAGCTGTGGTCAGTTTGGTCATGAGCAGCAACCAGTACTCAACCAGTTTTCCCTTCTTCTAGCCCAGTACTGCTCTGCCCTCTGGCCTTCTATTCCTTTCTCTTTAGTTGATAACAATAATCTAACTGAGGGGGAGTGCAGAAATCAGGTGTGTGCCACCCTTCTTTCCCTTCAGGTCTCACTGAGGTCATCCCCTTCTTGTCCTGGAGGGGGCTCCAAGCCTCCAGACCTAATGACCAAAGAGAAAGTGGGAGGACAATCACAGTGGTGCAATCCTAAAGTCCACAGGCAAAATTGAGTACACATACCCAGCAAGTGCAGAGGCCTAATGTGGGATGCCAGTGAACACAATAGAACCCGTATGTCAGGTAAAAAGCCAAAGGACCTCTAAATAAACTTGGTGCTATAACAAGCACCTTAAAAGCAGCTAGCTAGGCGCTTATGACCAATGATTACTTGAACCTAAGAGATTGAAACCTGCTTGGACAGCACAGCAAGACCTCCATTTAAAGACAAGACCTTCCTCTTACCTATATTACAGTTGAGGACACAAAGGCGTAGAGCCCAGCTGATTTTAAACCTGACTTTCCTTTTGCATCAATGGGCCTCACACATCATCCAGAAAAGCCCTGGGTCCCTTGGGCATATTGGTACATAACTGCCTGCCATACTAGCAGTTGGGAGACTGGGGCAGGAAGACTGTGAGCTTCAGGCCAGCTCAAGCTACCTATCATAGCAAGTTTGAGACCATTCCTGGTTATGTTGTGAAGCCTACCCCATGCCCCAAAAGTATCTGGGTTCTCCCTCAGGTGCTCTAGCATGGATTCACACTTTTATACCTAATACCCCAATGGAGAGAAAAACTGGGACCTATCTATAACAAAAACCAACCACTGCTCCTTTACTCTAAGGACTCTAGATAGTTGCAGGACCCGTGTGACTAACCTGTTACCCACTGGGTACCTAAAATACTGCTAGGCTTGGAGACCTGACTCTGAGAGCCATTCTCCTGAGGACAGCGAGAAAAGTAATCTGGGAAAGATCTGGAAAAGGGCTGCTCGGGTCAAGGGACACACTGATCTCCACAATCCTCTCCAATGTGCCAAGGGGTAGGGAGGGGAGGTAGAAGGTGTTGTAAAACCTCTAGAGCCAACCAACACCAACAGAAAAAGAGACCACCGTCAAAAGAAAAAAGGACTTAATGGAGAGAGGGCTTAGGCTGTGCTGGAGCCACTACAGTTCTGGTCCACGGTCCACTGCAGAGCCACCCCCCTCCCTCCAGACTCCCATGAAAAGGACAGTTTTTCCTAACACCCAAGACTGATAAAATTTGAATACCAAGTGAATCCCCACCCCCCCCCCAAAAAAAATAGGACTCTGGGGTATTTTCCTTCTGGAATGTGCTTAAAGGCAGCTGCAACCATAGGAGACAATAGTTGTATTCAATAGTCCTACAGGAGCTGGACTGTGGTGTGGGCAGAAAAAAGGGTTCGGCCTGGAGTAGGAGGAATGTGGGTATGGGTGTCTATGTGTGACACCTTCTGGAAAAGAAAACTCAAGATCTAGGCACTGTCAGGGATCACTCCACTCTGGCCCAGGCGATGACAGGCAGAATACCATAACTGCCACTCATGGCTCATCTCAGCTGCCAGAAACGGCTCCTTCACAAAGGCAAGAAGATAGGCCTTGAAACACCTAGAGCAGTGGTTCTTAACCTTCCTAATGTTGAGACCCTTTAATATAGCTCCTTGTGTTGTGGTGACCTCTAACCATAGAATTATTTTTGTTGCTACTTCATAACTGTAATTTTGCTATGTTATGAATCCTAATGTAAGTATCTGTGTTTTCTGATGGCCTTAGGAGACCCTTGTAAGGGTCACTGCACTCACAAAGGGGTTGCGACCCACAGGCTGAGAACCACTGACCTAGACTGTGGGACATAGAGTTCCACGGCTGTGGAAGAAATATGAGAGAGGTAGTCTTTGTTCCTTTTTTTAATTTATATTAGATTTATTCATTTTAACATGTGTTTTGCCTGTATATATGTATGTGCACCATGTGCATGGTTGGTGCCTGCAGGGGTCAGAAAGGGACATTAGATCTCCTAGAACTGGAGTTATGGATAGTTGGGAACCACCATGTGGGTGTTGAACCCAGGTCCTCTGCAAGAGCTGCAAGTGCTCTTAACCACTGAACCATGTCTCCAGCCCCGGTAGTCTTCATTTCTAAACCCTCACCATCCCTGGAAAAGCAGGCAGCTCAGCTAGGGAGGATGGCACCCACCTATAACATCAACACTCATGAATGAAGTAGGAGGACTGCAAGTTCAAGGCCAGCCTGTGCTACCCAGTGGGATCCTGTCTCCAAATAGCAACTACCAAAGAAAGTCAGCCATTCTAGTCTTTCCTTCTCCTTTCCCTGAGCTGAGCACTGGCCTGGGTTCCTGCACCATTGCCTGACTGAGCAATTAGGAGAGTTTTTCTTCTTAACTACCTCCGAAGTACACCAGGGATTTGGTACTTACTAGAGGACAAGTCAGCAAGAATTTTTGCTGCCCTCTTCTTAGCACCTAACACAAGGCACAGAATATAGCATGCAGCTTTCTAGCTAAGTGACAGAACAAATGCCATGCTAGAGAAATCACTGCTGTGGCTTCTTGGTGGAGTCTTTGACAGAATAAATGATGAGGTATCACCACAGCATCCCACCCTCTCCCTGCAGACTCAACCCTACATATTCTTAATCACAGCATCCCATCCTCTCCCTGTAGACCCACCCTACAGAGTCTTAAACAAAAAAACACCTCAGCTGGTGAGAAATCTTATTTTTTTTTCTTCCTAGATGCCTTAGGTTCAGTGATCATCACTTCTACCTCTCCCTATGGTTACAAACAGATATCTACCTCTAAAATTCAAAGTGCCTATCTGCTGGACCAAGTCTTATGACCCATCCAGCTCTTAGCCTTCCTAAACTAGCTGCCCCTGCTCCCCATACTGCCAGTCTCTGAAGCTCCTCTCTCTCCTGTCAAAAAGACTATAACCTCTATCCTACCCATACTCCCAAGTCCCCATCTTGTTCTTCTCCACAGCTCCCTGGAACCAGCCTTGGAGTATTCTGACACTACTTCGCCAAGGTTCCTTCAGCCAGCCCCCCACAGAGCAGCTTAGCAGCCCTCACACAGAAGCACTTTCTGGAGTTCATCACCCCTAAACTTGGCATCCTGCAAAGGCAGGTTGGCTGGAGCTGCTTGCCACTTACCATCTCTATACAATTGTTCCTGCACCTGTACATACATGGCTGTAGCAGAGAAAATATCACTTTTCTTCCTCAGGCAAAGTCCTCAACTGGGTTCTCAATCCTCCCTTCTCTGTTCACAGGTTTGCTAACCTTTCTTTACATGATCTTCATCTCAACACGTACACGCACATATGCACACATGCGTGCATAGCAAGCACTCCATTACCACATGCATGGCATACACCAAGTTCTGTAAAGATGTGCTGAATTCATTAATGGGTATGCCACCACCCCATCCCTCTCCTTCCTTACCCTTTGGGCCCTACCTGAGCTTGTCTGCTACAAAAATGACTCTGCGCTCCAACAGCAATGAGGCAAAGATTCGGATAAGCTGGCGTACACTGAGGCAGGTGAAAAGGCACTCGAAGTCCACATGCTCCAGTCGGGAGTCCATGGGCCGCCGCAGCTCTAACACCTGCATGAAAGGGAAGGCAGTGGCAGAAGCCACTAGGTGAGAGCCCAAGACTGCACACACAGCTGCTGGCTACTTTCCTTTCTTCCAAGGTTCTCTAACCATCTCATGATGCAGGGGACCCAGTCTCCCCTTCCCTCAGACTCTAGCTCTGCCCCCACAGTGAGGGCTAAGTGTAAAGATGGGAAGGCTCTAGCCAACAGGGCTGAGGGACCAGATATAGGCTCTGAGGAGAGCAGGGACAGCTAACTGCTCCCATGTATAAGGAGAACCAGGGAGTCACACAGCCCCATTTGCATGAGCCTACTTGCCCCCTTTTCCTTCAGCACGCTGATCAGACCCCACAATCAACTACTGCTCTCTAGGCCATAGGAAGAGTGCGGTCTTGGACCTAGGGACTCTGGCCTCAACCATCTCTGGGGAGGCAATGCTGTTGTCCTTGTTGCCATGTCCCTTCCCTTTCCTGCTATGAAGACTTCCTTCCATAGGCTGTTCTGCCATCCTACCCCTTATCTCTACCACCCTAGGCCCTGTGCCAAGGATAAAGAAAGGTCTGACTATTCCTAAAATCTTGCAAGGAAGCATGACAGTCTTTATAAAGCCAGGCCTAGCTATACTCCCTTTAAGGACTATTCTAAGGTTTGCATGACAGCTCTCAAAAATCCCTTCTCTGGAGGGATGGAGGGGGTTCCAAGTGACCCCAGTAGTGACAGGTGGAGGAACATTTGACTCTAAGCATCTGTAGGGCAACAGTGATATTCGGGCTTCCTGAGAATTGGGATAAGAAATAAATATCCCTTATGGCCTTATGGTGTCATTGGGGCTTGTCCCCAGGTGTCCCAACTGTTCTTGCTTCAGATCTGCTGCAGTCACTTAGAGGATCCCATTTCTCTCTGACTTAGGTTTCTTCCAGTCCAGTCCCCTAAGCACTGCTTGGTTTTTTGTTTGTTTGTTTGTTTCTTTCTTTTTTTCGAGACAGGGTTTCTCTATTTAACAACCCTAGCCATCCTGGAACTCACTCGGTAGACCAGACTGGCCTCAAACCCATAGGGATCTGCCCATCTCTGCCTCCCAAGTAGTGGGATTAAAGGCTTGCACCACCACCACCTGGCCTTGTTATGTCTTCTTTTCAGATGGAAATAGGTATCAGGCAGGATACAAGGTCCATGACATAATTGTGCAGATATGCCTTCAGCACACACCTATTAAGCACTTAGGGTATCCCCTGTATTGTGCTGACTATAGGTCTTCCTGGGGTTTAATGCCTGTCAAGAAAGGCAGTATACACAACTCTTGCAGCTTCCTGAATCCCTGTTCATGTTTTTCAGAACCCAAGGTGGTAAACACTGAGCTAAGAATTTCTTCACTTACAAAAACAAAAAGTACAGCTGGGCAGAGGAGGAGGAAGAGGAAGAAAAGGAAGACATAACAAAACTCTGTAGCCCTGCCTCCTGAGAGCACTCCAAGCAGCCCCAACAAGTGCTGCTCTCCAGCTTTCAGTCTTCAGCCCCCAGTCCTGTGCTGCCACTGCCTCTAGGGACTGGGAATCACACAGAAACAGAGTGAGGCAGCCCAAGGCTAGCAGTAGGGCACAGCGAATATCTGCAAAGAGGGCTGGCAGAGCATCTAAGAAGGGAAGCTGGCACCTGCCCACTTCTGGGGTAAAGAGAGTTTGAGGTCAATTATAGCATGAGTGACTTGGAATCTATAAGGAGAAGGAAATGCTGTTCAGGCAAAAACAAGAGGACTTGGGGGATAGGAAGTAACCCAGGTAGAGAACCATGGAGGCCTAAGAAGTGATTAGAGCAGAACCAAAGAACTCCAGGGCATGCCATTGGTCTGTCAAAGCAAGGCCAGCAATTCTGCCCCAGATAACACATCAAACTCAATGTCTCTTATCCTAGGATGTGTAGAGACTCTCAGGAAGATTTTAACAGGTCTGTGCCACTGCCTGCACACTCTGCTCCTTAGGTCAGTCCTCCCACTCTGCAGCAACTGACTCTTTTCATCTTCTCACCTCTTTCTTAAAAGAAGATGCCACCTTCTTTTCTATTCTGAGGAAAACAAAGCCATGTCATGAGAATCCAGGTCTACAAGCCACCATCTTCCCCACCTCTCCTAAGAGAAGACAGACTCCATGAAGACTACTACCTGCACCTTGTAGGTGACGGTTATCTCTCCCTCTTCTGCATTATTAATGTGTTCAATGAGGGCCAATTCCAACAGCATGCAAACCACCATCTTCAATAACACCTTTCTGCACCTCTCACCCTGACCCTGCTACCAGCTCCACAGTTACTTTCACCTTCCTCTTCTCTTCAAAGCCATGCCCTTTGAAGAGCTATGTACGTGAGCTGTCTCAACCTTTTACTTCTCCGGTCAGTCCAGCCACCCAGGCTCCATCTGAAGTCTGCTCTTTGTCAGTGCACCTTGCTGCACCTCAGTATTCCTTATGCCTTAGGGATCCCTGTCCTTTGGCTTCTCAGCCACTTCCTCTCCTCATGTTCTATCTTCCAACTTCTAGGTTGCTACCTCTCTACCACAGGGCTGCTACTTGGGGGTTCCTTAGGACTGGACTTTCATTTCTTCCCTATCTACATACTTTGCTACTATCTTCTCGTGGGTGCCTCAAACTTAAATTATAAGATAGATCTCTCCTTCTTATCCTTCACAGGCTCCCATCTCAGGATATGATTCCACCACCCTGTTCCCCAGGCCAGAAAGAAAACTGCAGGTTGGATTTAAGAACCTCTATCCCACTTTCTCCTTCCAAGGAAGCTCTAAGCATTGCTAATCTGACTCCCTCTGCTGTGCCCTAGTTGTCTCCCTGTTCTCACTCTCTGCACAGCAGTCACACCAGAGTGAATCTTAACCCTCCTTTACACAAGACCCCAAATTATTATTAATTATTATTCCTCCGGGGCTGGAGAGATGGCTTAGAGGTTAAGAGCACTGACTGCTCTTCCAAAGGTCCTGAGTTCAATTCCCAGCAACCACATGGTGGCTCACAGCCATCTATAATGAGATCTGGTGCTCTCTTCTGATGTGCAGGCAGAACACTGTATACATAATAAATAAATCATTTTTTTTTAAAAAATATTATTCCTCCTCCTCCTCTCCCTCCTCTGGTTTGGTTTGATTTAGTTTTTGGAGACAGGGTTTCTCTATAGCTTTGGAGCCTGCCCTGGAACTAGCTCTGTAGACCAGGCTGGCCTTGAACTCATAGAGATCCACCTGCCTCTGCCTCCCGAGTGCTGGGATTAGAGATGCGTACCACCATCGCCCAGAAAACCCCGAATTCTTAACCTGACCAGGCAGGCACAAGCCCTGAGACTGGGTCTTTGCCTGCCCACCTCTGCCTGTGCTTCTAGTCGTCTTGATCTTCTAACAGTGTTTGAGTAGCACGTGCTCTGCTCCAGCTCCTGCCCTATACCCCTGGATCCCACACTTGCAACCATCTTCCTCCACCTCTACCCCTTCATTTGGATACTTTCTTTCTTTTTTTAATATCCTTTCTATGTAACATTTGGATACTTTTTATGCATTGCTGAGGCCCCTAGTAAATTGGCACTTTCTGGGGGAAGGCTTTCTCTGGCCCCTTAACCTAAAGCAGACCCCCTGTTATACATTTGCATAGGACCTTGTTCTGTCTCTTACATACAACTTAAGAATTAACTATTGATAAATATAAGTATTCAACACCAGGTCCCATTCTGGGTAAGAAACTCCTAGAGAACAGAGCTGTGTCACTCTTATCTTCATGACTCATCCAAGCTCTGGAGTAATCTCCAGTTGTGAAAGCTCATAATCAATATTTAATAAATGGATAGGAATACAGTTAATCTAGACAGGTCAGCAAAAGTCCCTAGCAGAAGAGAACTGAGCAATAATTACAGCTCCAGCATTCACATTTTTTATTCCTAATTAGGGGTACGGACAAGGTAAGCAAGGAAGGGGCTGTGTTCTATTCTCCTAGAGACTGCAACTCTGGCTGGTCATGCTCTTCTCTAGACCCAGCCTAGGGCCAGAGATGAAAGCAGCAGCAGTTCCCTACCTCATTGCCAGCACCAGGCAGGAATGTCTTCACTTTGATGGTTTTCCCTGGGGCTGGAAAGGGCGACTCCATGAGACTTCTCATAAAGGGGTAGACCAGTGCAGCAGAGATCCCACGTCGGCGCTCCACCTCATCTAGGACCTGTTCCCACCACCAGCGGCCCAAAAAGAAAGAGTGTTGGGAACTGCCTTCCCCACTTCTTTGACTAAGAAGAGGGCAGCCTGGCCTCTGACCAGAAGCCAGGAGACAGGAAAGCTGCCCTGCCAGGATCTTTGTACCCTTCCTGTTTCTCTTGGCTCTTAGTGACCATTCAGTTCCCTCACTGGCCCCGCTTTAGTCCCCAAGAAGGGACCAGCAGGGCAAAAGAAAGAGCACCTGTGAGGCAGCTTCCTGGGCACTCCTGGCTTCCCCAAGGGCTACAGCCCTGCCCATGGCCCAGGCTGGGCTGCTACAGAACAGTCACTGTCAACATAGGAGTTGGGGAAATGCCAGCCAGCTAGGCAGTACGCCAGGCTTGGGAATACAAGAATCTGAGAGCCCACTAGTACTTGCTCTGTAGTGTGCTGTCTCATCTAGGCTAGCTGCAGATACTCCTATGAGAGCTGTCACCGGGGAGTTGGGAAGAAGATAGCATTTCTTACCTTGGAGAACAAGCCGAAGCAGCCAAGGCGGCTGATGACACAGTACACCTCTGGCAGCCGAGGCCCTTTCCCACTTGGCTGGAGACAAGGAGTCAGAAAGACAGGAAGACAGAGAATGCATGAACAAATCTGGCTCCTTTTCCTTGGGAACTGAACACTAAGTACAGTCACTCTAATAAGGATGACTCCAAACATCTAAACTCAACCAGGTCCCCAAAGAAAGGCCATCATTCCCAGGGGGCAGACCTAATCTTCTGCCAAGCTCCAAATAGTCTCCATCCTTTATCCCAGGAAAACATAGATTGTGGCTGTCAGAGGTTACAAGGTGATTTGTGGATTTACATCCCTAAAGATGCTACCTAAAAAATGTGATATTAAGAAGGACTTGTCATTTTTTTGAAAAAGTGTCATTTTTTAAAATTTTAATTTTTTGACTTATTCATTTCATGTGTGTTTTGCCTGCATGTTTACATATGTACCACATGTGTGCCTGGTGCTGATGACGGCCAAAAGTGGGCACTGGATCCCTTGGAACTGAGGTTTCAGATGGTTGTGATCCACCATGTAGGGCTAGGAATCAAACCTGGTCCTCTGCAAGAGCAACAAGTGCTCTTAACCACCGTGCCATCTCTCCAGCCCCCTAAAAGGACTTGTGGACATTCTCCCCACCATCATGTGGGACACTCTGCAAAATACCCCCTTTCTTCCCTTGATTTGTGCTCAAGGAAAGCAAAATGAAAACAGAGAAGAGAAGGGAATGACTCTTAAAATGTTTCCTATAAGAGTCCTAGCCACCAGGCGGTGGTGGCACACGCCTTTAATCCCAGCACTCGGGAGGCAAACTCTCAGAGTTTGAGGCCAGCCTTGTCTACAGAGCAAGTTCCAAGACAGGCTCCAAAGCTCCAAAGCTCCAGAGAAACCCTGTCTCGGAAAACCAAAGCCAAACCAAACAAACAAAAAACAACAAAAAAACACTACCGCCACTACCAACAAAAAAAAAAAATCCCGAAGTTCTAACCTTGGTACTATATACAAAAAGAGTATGAGAGCTGCATTATCACCCAGTTTTATAGCTGAGCTCATGAAGATTAAGCCATTGCCTAAGCTCAAATAAATAGAAGGCAGCAGCCAGGAGTCTGTGCTGTCTTTCATCTTGCTGTCTTACCTCCAAAGCATGTTGTTTTCTGATAGGAAGGAGGGAAAGGAACACAGAGACACAGGATAGAGGTATGCTATGAAGTGAAAGAGAACAAAAAAGGGGAATTTAAAAGGTGAGTAGTTGAAGAAAGAGACATATACTGTGAGCGCCCTAGGGCTCGAGCCCCACAAGTAGACTAGTCCATTTTCCAGTAAGGAGCTGGCAGGACCCATGGCTGCCTCTGGGTTCAGAGGCCTGGAGTGCCTGGCAAAGCCGCGTGGGGAGGGAGCAGAGCAGCAGGTGCTGGTCCCTCATGCAGGCTGCTAAGCAAATGCAGATGGGGCTATTTCAGTCTCCAAACCTGCTGGCCAGGGCCATGGATCTAAAGAGAAGGCAGAATCTGTTTTTGTCCATATTAGGTTTGAAACTTACTCCTCTCTCTTTCCCTCCCCCACTCTCCACCTCCCTTAAAGCCCAAGTGATTAAATCAAGTATGTGGGATTTGGGTTAGAATCATTGTGTCCAATCTGCAGGAATGTCGAGCCAGTGCCAGCCCCCTTGGCAGGGACCCAGCCCAGGCCCTCTCTGAGTGCGCCAGGACAAACATGCTCTTCCCTGGGGGCAGCAGGCCTGCTGCAAAAGAGTACAGTTCTGTTCCATCCATGTGCTGGCAAAGGCAGCCTTTGGATCGTTACTCCCTGGGCCCTGGGGACCCAGGCACATGCTGGCCTTTGCCTGGCTCTCAGCCTGGCACCTGGACCCCTCCCCTGTTCTTCAGTCCAGCACACTAGGCACTCAATATCCAAATATCCTTTTCTCCCTAGACCATGCTCTGTTGGGGTTGGGGGAGGTCTAAGAATGTCAGACTGGTAGTAAAGAACTTGAGAATCAGTCTGGCTCTTACTGCTGTGTGACCTTGGGTAAGTCATTCCACCTTGGAGTTTCAATTTCTTAGTCAGAGATAATAATACCCCATAGGCTATCATGCATATTTTAAAGGTAGAGACACAAATCCAGTGAAGCATTTCTCTTGGAAAATCACAGAACCTAAGCAAAATTTTACTTTCATAAGCCTTCCCTTAAATGCTACAAGTTGGCCTCCTCCACTAGACTAGCTACTATACACTGAGGGTAGGATATGTGCTGAACTTTTGCTTATATGCTTCCCCCCTCGAGACAGGGTTTCTCTGTAGCTTTGGAGCCTCTTCTGGAAACTAGTTCTTGTAGACCAGGCTGGCCTCAAACTCACAGAAATCCACCTGCCTCTGCCTCCCAAGTGCTGGGATTAAAGGCGTGCGCCACCACCGCCCGGCTCTTGTTTATATGCTTTTAGCATATGGCCTGGCCTTCAACATTTATATGATGAAAGCTGATGGATAGATGAATGGATGGCCCAGAACAACCCTTTTAGGATTCCTGTCTAGGATCTCCTTCATCTATCCCTAGACTGATATCTGACAACGTCTTCTCCTACTAATGTCTGGAAACCAAAGGACATTGTCAACAACCCCATGAATGACTCTAAGAAAAATGAAATGGAAGACAGGCCCTGGGGTCTGTTTTTCCTCTGGCTCTCTGTGGCTCTACCATAATCCCTTTCCCAGGAATGACAGAAACAGAGATTGCTTTTGCAGTAGGGGGACGGTGTCTATGTTCAGCCAGGCAATGGTGGCAAATGCCTTTAATTCCACTACTCAGGAGGCAGGGGCAAGGGGATCTCTGTGAGTTTGAGGCCAGCCTGGTCTACAGAGCGAGTTCCAGGACAGCTGAGGTCACACAAAGAAACCCTATCTAGAAAAACAAAAACAAAAAGAAAAAAAAAAAGGTTACTATTTTCAAAACCGAGTATCTTTCCCCTAAATTCAAATATCTCTCCAAGAATCCCAGAGGAGGTGTGCATCTCTTTCCCTGCTCAGACTGCAGCCCTACCGGACCATGAACAGGGTTCCTCCCTCCCAGTGTCAGGCTGACCAGATGTTGAGTGAATAAGGGTGTGTTTCACCTACTTAGATAACAAACATAAACTGTAGGTTGACATGATCATAACTAGAGACCAGCAATCTAAGCTGACAATCCAAGGGAAAAATACAAAGGAAAGTCCAGAAGCTAAAATGCTATAACAACCAAGTAGAAGGTGAGGAATCCCTTCTATTACTGCATATAATCTCAGATTCCAGGGTCCAATCAGACAAGCTACTCTGAACTCTGCTATCACAGGAGTTATCCCTCAACTGTAAGTACCTGAACTAGGGGCAGGTTCAGTAGATCAAAGGCTTTCACATAGGATAATGCTACAGAAGGGTTAATAGAGATACACAAATGCCCTGGCACTCCCCTGCCCACCAATTTCTGAGGACTGAATGGTCTTACTCACCAATAAGCGCCTACAATAACCAAAGCGTCTGCTGCCATCTTCTCCAGTCAGCATGAAAGAAAAGGTCTCACTGAAACAGGAAAGAGGAAGAGGTCTGGCATCAAAGAAGTTATGAAGAGGGTTAAGGACACGGTTCTCAAAACAGGGACTGTCATCTCAGGTGTGTGATAAAGACTCAGGTTAGGACAAGCCCCATTCTGTTGTCCACCATTATGAAGGAAAATGAGTCTATGTCCTCTTCCTTCCTATAGCTAGACAAGGCCAGACCTCACCTGCTATATTCTGACACTGGGAGCCAGTCCTTGGCATCTGGAAAGCAAAACTGAGGAATAGCTTTGAGCCTTTCTTCTGCCTCCCGCATCTGCTTGGTGGGTCGGTCCAACTGTAGGAAAGAGGATATGGGGAGAGATAACTACAAGAAGACAAGGACCCGGAGGGTAGAGGGACTGAGAAGCATCTCCTCCTGTGTTCTGGGGCTATGGATGCAAACAGAATGGACAAGATGCTCATTCTGGTCAGGAGGGCGCCTCAATGAGACGAGCAAAGTGAAGTGAAAGAGAAGTGTGCAAGAAGAAGCTGCACCAGGCCTCTGAGAAGATCAGAGAGGTGACACTTCTGCTGTTGGGAAGCACAAAGAGCCATCAGTCAGGTAAAGAGCAGGAAAAGAACACTGCAGACAGGCAAGAGCAGAGAGACACCTGTGGCTTACAAGGAGGCCAGACGGGCCGCTCAGCAGAGTGGTGCTAAGAGACAAAGTGGGAGAGGGCAGGGATTGCCTGCTAGTGAGTAGGAGGAGTTCTTTAGGAGATAACAAAATGCTCTAAAATGGAGTGTAATTATGACTGTGCAACTCTGAGACCACACTAAAGGATGCTGAACTGCAAACCTGAATGGGTGAATTATCTGTTAATAAAGTGACAGAGAGAAGAAGAGCTAGAGAGTGACAGGAGGAACATCTGAACATGCTTTCTTAGAGCCCTGCAACCTTGCATCAGAAGCCTTGTCTTCTCTCTTAGCTGTGAAGAGGTTGGGGGTATGGTGACTGGGGGAGCTAAGAAGGAAGAGTGCTTCTTCTCCTCAGATGGGCCAACAAGCAGAAGAGGCCAGGAAGGCAGGCAGGCATGCTCACCTTGGGAAACTGGTAGGAGACTTCAGGGAGGTAGGTGTTCCGAGATGGCTTCTTCTTGAGGGACACAACCACAAAGTACTCAAAGAGCTCCCGTTCCTGCCATTCAAGCAGCTCCAGCTCTAGCGTCCGATAGCTGGGTGCACGCTTCAGCATTGACTGGATGTGGACCAAGCGCTGTGTGTGGGCTAAGGGCAGGTCTCACATTAGGAGACAAGCAGGCTGGCCCCTCAAAGACCTACCATCAGTCCCATCCACCTGACTCAGGCTCCATTTCTGGATAACCTCTACGTGCATAAATAAATCTTATCTGACTTTCCCCCAAGGTAGGGCTTTGAGATGAGTATTGGTATCTGAGCCTACATAATGACTGTGCTAATGCAAGGAGCTAGTACTTTGATCTTCCTGGGGTCTCTGGAAGCTGAGTTGGGCTAACAGAACTGTCTAAGCCAGGCTCACCTCGGGATGTACCACTAGCAGATACCTGTAGTTCCTGTTGGCACAGAAGGTATAAACTAGGAAGTAAAATATCCACAATGGCTTTAACACTGAACCCTTTATTGGAGTCCTTATAGTTGGGCCTTTTGTCTCTATCTCAAAGTCCAAAGTCAGCTTGTCTGGGTACCAGTAAAGGCTTTGAGGAGGAAGCAAGCTCCTACATACTTTACTTATCTAAGGAAGATCTAGGCAGGGTTTCCCAGTAGCGAAAACACAGAGATTTGCCAAGTTATCTGAAACACTGAAGGTCCAGGAACCTATTCAAGGAGGTAGACCCTTTCAGTCTCCTCTCTAGCCACAGGAGAGACAGACAGGTGGCCTCAAGGCTGCCAGAGGACAATAATCTCAGTTTATGGCACAATTCTTGCAACTAAAAGATAATTTGAACCCACATCTGACCCTCCAGAGTTACAATATTTTCCAAGCAAATTTAGTATCCAGTCTCCATGGACAATGGCTTGGGAAGAATGGACAAAGTGAACTGCTTTAAATTTGGCAACAAGAGACCAACATTTTCACTTAACTCTGAAAGACTGAGCTCAAAAAACTTCTCTACAGCCTTCTGCTCTGATGGTCTGTTAGCTGGTGTTCCTGCTAACTTTTCCCCATGCTCCAGGGCCAGTCTGGAATTCTGGGCCCATGCATGCCGAAGGAAGGGCTGATTCCCTGGGGCTGGGGAGAGGAGCAGCCTTACCTTTGAACCTGTCATCAGAGTCACTCTCGCTTTCACTGTTCTCATCTGAAAAGTAACAACAGGCATACACAGTTGCCGAGGCCCTCGCCTGCAGCAAATATTTGTGGAGTCCACCTCCCAGATTGAAAAAAAAAGTTGTTTTTTTTTAACATTCATTTATCATGTATGTGTGTGTGGGGATGCATACGGATGTATGCATGTAATCATGTTCATGTGGAGGCGAGAGGGCAGCTTGCAGGAGTTGATGTATGTTTTGTGGATCAAATATAGGTTGCCAGGCTTGACAGCAAGTACATTTTCCTGCTGAGCTATTTTGCTGACCTTCCTGCCTCCCAACTTTTCTTACAAGGAATAGACATAAACCTAGTCTGGATGACTCTGGGCCAATGACAAGGCATCTGAGGGCAGGAGGTAAGTGGTCTGGGACCAGAATAACTCAGAGGTCAGATCTTAAACACGAATCTATATGCAAACACCTACCCCGGGCTGATCTGGGTGAAGCTGAGGGCCTGAGTTGGAGGCAGAGCCAGCAGAGAGGCCTAGATGCCTGGAATACAAAGGCCCTGTCTCAGACAGCCCAAGATTTTAAATGAAAAAACAGACAGCAGTGCCCAGTAACTCCAGCCTTTCTTTTTGTCCAAAGCAGATTCCCATATGTCCTAATTCAGGGCCTCATAGTCCAAAGAAGGAAACTATGCTAGAGCTAATTTCCTCTTGGGCCCTCCTACTTATGTACACATTTTCTGGAAGGGATCTATCCTCCTAGAAGGTAGAAGGATCCCATTACTAGCCCATATGAGATAATATGACGTCAATCCACATCTTACCCCATTCCTGATGTTCATGGACCCCCAAAAGTCACCCAGCTTAGACATCAATGCGTACCTCTCAATGATGATGTCTCAAGGCTGGACATAGACAGCTTTTTTAACCTCTTCTTTCCTCTTTTGGCATTATAGATAGAGTTAATTCTTTGGACAAGCTGGTTTAAAACAAAAACAAAAAGCAGAAAGGGTGAGGCAATTCTAACACTAGCTGCCCCTACTTCCATGAAGATAAACTATAAGCCCATTCTTTCCCTTACAGGTGTGCAAGAACTTTCTTCACTGGTCCAGCTGGGTCCAGCACTGGTCTTCCTACTGAAATGACCCCAGCGGAGGCTTATCAACCATGTTTTGTGGCTCTCCATCTACCTTGTGCCCTAGGAGTGGGCTCCTGCCCCAAGATAAGAACACTAAACTTAGCTTCCCAAAGGAAGGAACTGTGATCAAACTAGACAGGATGGGAGCTTCTGGGTCCCAAGAGTCATCGAACCAACTGAGACAAAGAGCTTCTCAGATATAAAAACAGGAACAAGGATTCTAGCCTTTCCTCTCTGGGCCATAACCTGGGGCCTGACAGGAAGAAGCTAAATTCTCAATATACCCAAGCATTGTTTGTAAGCTAAAAATACCATTTAGCTAAATCCTGCTGCTCTGGGCTGAGGACTGGCCACATGGCCACATGTGCAAATCATTGCTGAAAGCTCTTTGATTTCAAGACATAGGAAGAACTGGTCTGATTCTTTAGGTCCCTGAAAGGCCAAAGACGTTTATGTGTACAAGAACCTAAATTCATCTATGATACTTGGTAATGGAGTCTCAACTAAGACTAGTTTTTCCCTCCCCTAACATCAGATGGTACTGAGAAGCAGTTAGTGCAATCTTATTGATAAGTCAAGGCACCAAAGGGAAAGGGGGCGGGGAGAGTCTCAGTCTATTCAAGGGGAACTAAGGAAGCAGCCCAGATTAGAAGAGGAAGGGGAAGGGAAGGCTACAGGAGAGCTGGTTGCTTGCCCACCCACCTGCCTAGCGTCTTGGACTCAAAGTGGAAAGGATACCTTGGGAATGCGACGGGCCCTGCGGCTGGACAGCAGCTCACTTGTGGTGCTGAGGCTGTCCTCATTGAGGCTGGAGGGTGAAGATGGCAGGCTCAGCTGAGCCAGCAGCATCATGTCATCATGGCTATGCCTCTTGGGTAATCGTGGCAAACGATGGCTCTTCCTTTCTGACCAGTTCCCACTGCGCAGGGACTGACTGCTGGGTTTCAAGGACAGCTGGCATAGGGGACAGGATATGAGAGAGGGACTCACCACAAATGTCTTGTCAGTATCCATCTGCTGGTATCTGGGGATAGAGGCTAAGAGGCTGGCATCCTCAGCTCTCATCAGTCCCATGCTGAAAATTCAATATACTAGGGTTTCCTCTTTTAAGACTTTAGCTGTTCACTGACTAAGTTAAGGGCTAGATTAAATATTTGCTTCCTCAAAGAAAGTTTCACTATTTCTGACAGAAAAGATAAACCAAAGGTTTTTGAGATCATCTACTAAGCAGAAAGAGAAGACAAAGCAGGAATTCTCCAGGCACTGTCAGAGCTTTGAGATAAGGATTAGTGACTGTGGATAAGGGAGTCAGTCTTCCTACCTCTTCAGTCTTAAATCCTTTTCCTGGAAGCGGCCATAACCTACCCGTTAGCCTGCTCTGCTATGTGATCCTTGCAGTGTGGCCCTGCTTCCTCAGAGAACAGGGCTCTTGGGCAGTGGTTACCAAAGTTGAGTAAGGCATATCTCACATTCAAGTGGCTCCCTCTCACCATGCCACTCTGGGCTGACTTGTTCCCTGTATATCCCCAATCAATAGCTCATGTTCTTCAGTATAGAACACCTAACTGGATAATTGATAGTGGGACTTCTGGGAACAGAGGTACTTCCTGAGAAAGCCCACCCAAGTTTTGTCTCACTCTGTCTCTCCTCACTTTTCAACAAATCCTCCTTCCTTTCCACAGCCAATATCTTTTTCAAACCAATCAGGCTAGCAATACAAATCCAGTGGAAGCCTATTTGAACAGAGTACATCAAAAGGATAGATGCTTTATTAAAACCACCACATGAAGAAACCATTTATGTATTTTTCTGCAGAACATTATAACCATGCAGGTCCTCTCATCTGTCCAGTCAAAGAGTGACTTGGGTAGGTCAGAGACAGCCAGCCTGTTTTCCTGCCCTGCTGGCTTTTCCTGCTTCCTGGCAAGACCAGAATGAGCTTGTCTGAAAGTTTCTTTGAGCCGTTCATCCATCTTTCTTTCTTTCTTTCTTTCCTTCCTTCTTCCTCTCTCCCTCTCTCTCTCTCTCCTTCTCTCCCCTTCCCTCCCTCCCTCCCTTTCTCCCTTCATTCACTCCATTCCACAAATGCATCTTTATTGTTTTTGGCATTTTTAAAAGTGTTACTTATTGTTACATGTTGAGAACTTTGCCTGCATGTATGTATGTGTATGACATGTGTGCCTGGTATCTGTAGAGGTCAGAAGAGGGCATTAAACCCCCAGGAACTGGAGTTACAGATGGTTGTGAGCTGCCATGTGGGTGTTGAGAACCAAACCTGGGTTCTCTACAAGAATAGTAGTTTTTGGGCTGGAGAGATGGCTCAGAGGTTAAGAGCATTGCCTGCTCTTCCAAAGGTCCTGAGTTCAATTCCCAGCAACCACATGGTGGCTTACAACCATCTTTAATGGGATCTGGTACCCTCTTCTGGCCTGTAGGCATATACACAGACAGAATATTATATACATAATAAATAAATAAATAAATAAATAAATATTTAAAAAAAAAGAATAGTAATTTTTGTTTGCTTGTTTGTTGTTGCTGTTGTTTTCAAGACAGAGTTTCTTTGCGTAGCCCAGGCTGTTCTGGAACTCACTCTGTACACCAGGCTGGCCTTGAACTCACAGAGATCTGCCTGTCTTTGCCTCCCAAGTGCTGGGATTAAAGGCGTGTGCCACCACTGTCCAGCAATAGTAAGTGCTCTTAACTGCTCTGCAGCCCATTTTTGTTTTGAAAGTATGTGCAATGTGTGCGTATGTACCTGTTTGAATGTGGGTATACACATGCACAGTACAGCTTCAGTGTTGGTCCTCACCTTCCACCTTGTTTGAGTCAGGTTCTCTTATTATTTGTTTCTGCATATGTCAGGCCAGGTGACCCACCAGTGTCTTCATATTCTCCACTTCCAGTCTTGCTATAGGAGCACTGGGATTATAGACCAACGCTACTGCATTTGGCTTTACCTGGGTTCTGGGGAATCTGTGCTCAGGTTTTCACATTGTACAGTAAGGATTTTACCCACTGTGCCATCTCCCCACTCCCAAACACTTCTCCTTATTCCCTCTTGTCAGTCTACTCTGCTTTGTGACGCTGGAAGACTGGCCATGCTCACGTCTTCCAGAGAGAGAGCAGGGTGCTAGGCTCTGGCCACCAGGGCTCAGCAAGGAAGGCATAATACTCAAATAGTTCCCTTACTACAATGGCCTGGGCTACCCTTCTCTCCAGTCCCAATCTATATACCCACCCCTTTCTCCATAAACACTGAAGTTTTTCAGTATACAGCCTAATTGGAAGTGGATCCACACATTGCTAGGAAGGTAACATCCCTGAGGACATCCTACCTGGCTGCCCACAAAGGCTTTTAGCATAGTAGGAGTCCCTAGGTACATAACTCTTTCCTGAGGCAACACCTCCACCAAGTGCTAGTGAGAGCAGAGACTAAGAAAAGCTGGAACCCACCTTGAGCATTGGGCCCTTATTGGGCCCTCACACTCTGAGAGGCTCTTGATACTGGCTGGCTCTTTTTTTTTTGTTGTTGTTGTTTTTGTTTTTGGACAACCTGAGGTTTGACTGGCTGGCTCTTTAAGCCTGGCCATGGACTCTCAAATGCCAGGACCAAGATGATTTGTGGCAGAGTTGCAGAATGTGAAGGCTCTAAAGAGAGTCCTGTCTTCCTGTTTGCCACTGAAGGAAGGAATACTGATAGGAGTCTTTGGGATCTCCTGGTTTGGTTTTGTTGCTAGAACTTAGATGGTGAGAAAAAAGAAAGCAAAACAGGATGGCCTAAAGACACATCTCAATTGTCCACAGCAGTTTCAACATGGCAGAAGGCGATAAGCACACAGGTCTCTCCTGAAGCAACCTTCTCTGCCAGCTGGCGGCCAGGACGAGCGCATAAGTGAAAGCTGACCCTACCCCTTGAGGACAGGCCCTCACTGCCTAGGCGAGAATTGCATTACCTGCATGGGTGGGTTGTTGTACTTCCTGTCTTGGGGATTCCACATCCTGTGCAAAGATTCCAAGGAGTTCTCAGACAGTTGCTGAGATTTTCTTCCAGCTCTTCGGTTCTTTAGGTCCACATCCTCATAAGGATTCTCCTTGGGAAGCTCTCCTGCAGAGGAGGCAGAGTTAGAGAAGGGAAGGAGAATGAGAGATACAAGTGTAATTCCTGTGAACCACAGAGAACAGCTTCAGTTAATGAGTCATTCAGCCACCCATCTGCAGTGGGGAGGCTACAAGCAGATCCTGGCTCCAACTCCACAGGCGAGGCCCCTACTCCCCATTTCCAGTTCAGCTCAGCCTTGTCTGGCCACTGCTTTATAAATTTAGGGATTGCACAAGACTGGCAGAGGACAAAGCTGACACCACACATCTGTCCTTGGCTCTGCCCTTGTGCTGTTAAAGCCCCTGGAGACTGGCACTTCTGGAAAGGGTTTAGAGATCCCATAACTGTCCCTGTACTCAGCTCTCCATGGATCTCCCTGGATCCACTTTCAGGGGTGAGCATGAGAGAACTCGAGGAACTTGAGGGAGCAGAGCTTTGCCAGATCCTCCTCTGTCCTCCTCTCCAACTATCTCAGGAAGGGATCTTGTCTCAGGCAAGCAGAGGACCAGAACACTCAGTGAAAGCTTGTTCCATCTATCTCTCTCAGCATAACATCAGTTACCTTCTCTACTGCTAATCTCAGCAAAGAGAACCCTCGCCACTCCCCATTTAGCAGACTTTTCTGCAGTGACATGGGAGTGTGAAAGGCTTAGAAGAAGCCTGGGCCAAAATTAAAGGGAGAGTTCTTGTGTCTCAGGACCAGTTTCTAGAAATAGGCACTGTATTGACACTACCAGAAAATCTCAGGAAAGTCCCTGTCCTTAAAGATTATAAGATTTTTGATATACACCCTTTCCTGTCCCTCTCTCTCTCTGATATATAATGAGGTTTTTTGTTTCTTCTTTCTCTCTCTCTCTCTGGTTTTTCAAGACAGAGCCTCTCTGTATAGCCCTGGCTGTCCTCAACTCTGTAGATCAGGTTGGCCTCAAATGCACAGAGATCTGCCTGCCTCTGGCTCCTGAGTGCTGGGATTAAAGTAATGAGGCTTTTCTAATGTACAATAATACCAACCAGTCATTTTTTTATCATCAGTCCAGGCTTAATCCCAGCGATAAAATCATTGTTGTAACAAGATCCAAAGAGACTCCTTACAAATACAACCCTCACTTTCCCTCCCTTTATTGTTCTGTATTCTTGCCCTAGTCCCATTGCCACTGTTTGGGATCTTTGTGGCAGTTAGTATGCCTAGGGAAGGATTTCCTTCTGCACTGTGAGCAGGACTGAGCTTGGGCGAATGCTAAGCCCCATGCCTTACCCCCCACAGTAGTTGAGACCCTACTCCTACAGGACTAGAAACAGAGGCTGCTAGAATTACAACTTCCCTAAACAGGGTACAGGGGAAAGCCCAAACCCAGCATGTTTAGAGATTCCTTGAGAAGCTGAGGTTCTCCTAAACTGTAGCATCTATTTATTAAATAAGAAACCACAATGAGTTTATGAAATGTCTTTCTAGAGGTGAGGGAGTGAGGCTACAGACTGTAGCAGGAGCAATACAGATCTCTGTAAACTTGTGAGTCAAGGATGGGTCAAGAAAAGAGCTAGGGATGGATTAAGTGATTCCCAACACCACATGGTCCCCAGAAATGGAGCTGATCTCTTCCTGTAATAGCCATGCCACTAAATGACTCTTCTTCATTCCAGCGTGCTGACTAAGAAAAGCTGGCCCAGTGGCCCTGTCTGTCTCAAGTCTTAAGCCCAGCATCCCCTGCAGTTTTTCTTCCAGTCTACTCCACTGTGAGGTATACTTCGGCAGGAAATGAAGTGTATTTTCTATTTCTTAGTTCCCACCTAACAAATATCCTACAAGGTTGTGAGGTGAAGGTGATGCTCTTTCTCAGTGCCTGCTCTTTCTGTCCAGTCTTAGTGCTTCCTTCTTCTCTAATCTAAGTAACCCACTAATTGCCATGCTCTGCTTCCTAGCCTTGGCTGATCCCTGCACACTTACTGATCCCAGTACACTTGTCATCCACTCTTGGTGATTTTTAGGACTATTTCACTGGTGAAATACAGTATTTCACTGGTGAAATACAGGCAGGAAAGATGGCTGGGGGTATAGATGGGCAAAGAGAAAAGAGATAGTGAGTTCTAGAGCCAATAAACTGAATTTGCTGAGAACAAGTAAACACCAAAGCAGAAGCTGGGACAAAGTGCTCAGAACAGCTTTTCAGAGAAGGCTGGAGAGGCCAGAGCTGAATGACAGATACTGATGGTGACAGGGAGTTGGACAGACGGCATGCCTTTCATGTGCATCCCTGCCCATATGGCTTCCTCGGGGCAGTCCGTACAGCATTTGGAGGGTGACAGAATGGTAAGCTAATACTGTCTCTGAGCAGCCCCATCTTATCAAGCTTGGCTTGGGAAACCAGAGGTCTCAACCTTTCCTAGCCTTGCTGACAAGATAAGGGCCAGAGGTATCCCAGTCACTTCTGCTCTGCACTCTTCTGAAGAGGCTTGCCAGAATGCAATCCCAGCATGCTCATCTTTCTGGAAGAAGAGTCCTAGCCCCACTCTTTGGGGGTGTCACACAGGAAAAACTGCCCTTTTCATTCCCCACTCCCTCATAAATTAGAATAACAGTTTAAAAAGGAGTACATCTATCCAAGATACCCATAACACTCCAAGCCAACAGGGCTGCAACCACAGCTAAGGCTTTAGGTCTGTAGATTCCCTTTCTAGCCATCCTCTGGCTTCAACTGGCTGTTTCTCCTAGGTCTCCACCTTTCTCCCTTCCTGACACAGGAGGGAAAAGGGACAGGTTGGGGGTCCAGTTTCCTTAGGGACTGCTGTTACCCACCCTCCAAGGCTTGACACCAATTCCCAACAGCACTGGGCATCTTTCCCTGGGCCACACTTCTTGGTTGCTTTGCTTCCTGCTGCAGCACCATCCATGCTGGTAGGTTCCTTCTGTTCCTTACTGTTGCCTAGCCTGGGGGTGAATGAGGGAAGGCAGAGAAAATGCTGAAAGAGCTTTACTGGCTCTGTCCTGACTTGTGTCCCACTGAACAGTATCCTGGAAGCTCTCACTGGGCCTTAGCTAACTGATAGGAGTGGGAATCTCAACAGGAATGCAACCCAGGCTACTTGGTTAGGTAGAGGCCACTCTATATTACTCCTTAGCAAGCTGCTAAGGTGCAGTCTTCATTGTCAACAGCTTCAGGAAGCAGCAAGGCAACAAGTTTCTTTTTGAACCCTACTATTGCAAATCAGCAGCCTATTAAATCTCAGCCTTTCTGAGATTTCCCCAGTACCTCAGGAATCATGCCTGATGTGGGCAGGCCAGTAAATTTCCCAAAGTGCCTTGCTCATATTTGTTGTTAACAAAGATGACTTATTAGCCTCTGAGCCAATGGGCTACAATCTCTAACAGTTCAGGACCACCAGGCCAAAGGGATGTACCCAAGATGAAAATTTATCATGGGTGCTCTCTGCCTCCTTCATAGATCCATCATCATAGGCCCAGAACACAGCTTCCTTTGTCCCAGTGGACCTGAAGTAGCACAAAGCTGGATAATCCAGTTGGAATCAGAAACAGTCTTAATTCCACAAAGCAGAGGCTGGGCAAGACCAAGGCTCTTAGAAGTCAGGGCTAATGATCAATTCTAGGCAAAAAAAAAAAAAAAAAAAAAGGAGGAGGAAAAGGAAATGACCTTCAAAGTTCAGCAAGAAAGCTCTAGAAGTCTCTAAGAGGTTTCCACATTCTTGAGCCTCTCTGAAGAAAGTGGATGGAAAAATCAACCAGAATCTAATAGAAAGAAAATGTTTTCCCTTGTATTTTTTCCTCAAGCCTCTCTGGTTAGGTCCTCAGACTGAGCTGCTGTGGGAGACACAAAACAAAAACACACCCAAGGCATTGGCCTAACAGACTCTCGAGGGTATCTCCACCCCACCCCACAAAACATAATCACCGAACTGAGCCTAGAGACTACCTTACAGTCTTTTCTATGTCTCACACCCATTCCTTCATCCCAAGGCTCCAAAGATGCAGAAGTTAGGCAAGCAATTAAGGAAGATGCCCAACGCCAACTTTATCATGTACAGTACTTCCCCCTAGCTTTACCTCATTCATCCAAGAAGCAACCAAGCAGTCCCTACATTTCTTGTCTCTCAATGTAATATCCAAAAGTAAAAACATCTTCCTAACACATGAGAGGCAGATACCCTCCTCTCTTAAGAAGGCCCAGGACACTACCTTCAAAAAATTTCCCTCAAACACCTTGAATGTAACTGGCCCCATTAAACTCATAGGGAGTGGCACTATGAGGAAGTATGTCTTTGTTAGAGTAGGCAAGGCCTTGTTGGAGGAAATGTGTCACTGTGGGGGTAGGTTTTGTGGTCTCATACATGCCTAAGCTATGCCCAGTGTCACTTCCTGTTGCCTTCTGATTAAGATATAGCCAGCATCATGTCTGCCTGCATGACACCATGCTCCCCACCATGATGATAATGGTCTAAATCTCTGAAACTATAAGCTGCCACCTCAATGAAATGTTTTCCTTTGTAAGAGTTGCCATGGTCATGGTGTCTCTTTACAACAATAGAAATCCTAACTAAGACACAGCCCTTAACAGAGTCTAGAGAAAGAGAAAGAGAAGTCACCTGTCTCCTTCTCTTAGTTCAGTTGCTGTAAGGATATATCTACCCTTGGAATCCTCTGGCAGCACAGAAAGGCCTTGTAAGGCATGTAAGCAAACAGGATCAGAGTTCTTCCTGCCAGTTGTACTGCAGGGATATTCAAAAACTGTAACTTTCTGCTATCACACAGCATTCACAGTAATGCTCAAGAGCCTTGAGCAGCAATGATAACATTACAATTTTTGCCAATTGAAAAAAACCCTGTGTTAGGAGGCAGAGAGGGTTGGCTGAGGATGGAAAGACGAAGCAACAGAGCTGTTTCTTCACTCATTAGAAATGTTCTTCCACTCTGCAATGCTGTATAAGGATGTAAGGAAATACATAGCAGACTGGATGCTTCTCTGACAGATGAGCTGGAGATGAAAGTTGTACAAAATAGAACAGGAACTAAAGCATCTTTCTTAACCGTTTTCCTTAATTCTGGACCTTTGGCTCTAATTCCCACAGTTCTGTGTTAGCTCTGAATACAGAGCTATCATTTCCCAAGTAATAGAGAAAAGGCTTCCCTCCACAGTCTTTCCTGTTGTCAGAGGGCTCTCGTTCCTCCAGTCTTACTGCAGCAATGCACTTTTCCATGGACACATGCTACATGCCCCATACATAGGAAAACAGTATGTCTGTGGGTCTGAATATGGCTACTATATCCCCCCCAAAGTGCTAGACCAGTAATTTGTAAAGAGGAAACTAAGGGGGCTAGTGAAATAGCTTAGTGGTTAAGAGCTCTTGTTGCTCTTGAAGAGAACAAGAGTTTAGTTCTCAGTAGGGGCTGGATGCCTTATTCCAATCTCCACAGGCACCAGACATGCACATAGTTTACATATATACATGCAGTCAGAACACCCAGAAGCATAAAATTATATATATATATATAAAATAAAGATAAGCCAGGCGGTGGTGGCGCACACCTTTAATCCTAGCACTTGTGAGGCAACAGGCATGCGGATCTCAGTGAGTTTGAGGCCAGCCTGGTCTACAGAGCAAGTTCCAGGACAGGCAGGACTGTTAACACAGAGAAACTCTGTCTTGAAAAGCTAAAATAAAATAAAATGAAGAAAAAACAAAATAAGGAGGAAACTATGCAGAGATGGCACAGATCTAAAGGGAAACCAGACTTCTTCATAAGATTCTCATATCTCAGGTACAGATGTTTGAGAAAAAAAAAAGATTCTCATATCCTAAGAATCTGGAAGGTTCTCTCTACTGTGGCCACTATTCTCTCTAATATTAAGACCATGTTCTCCAAATTCAAGGCCTGAGATAGAGCCGAGACAGCACTGAAATGGGGAAAGCACACTGCTTCTCCCTGCCTTGTTTATCTATTCAGAGACACATTTTCAAACAAAGCTCCCCTGAAGGAGATGAGGATAGAACTAAAATGAACACCAAAAACAGCCAAAGGATAGCTTGTGCCTACTATAATCCTGTTACTAGAAAGGCTGAGGCAGGAGGACTTAAGAGTTCTAGACTAACCTAAGAAGCACGGCAAAAGACCTGTCTCAAAAATAAAAATACCCAAAATAAACCAAACCCAAGACTATGTCATCCATTCCTTTGCAGACCCTGGAAATCAAGCCTGCACACACCATGCTCACTCCCTTGCTGGGAAGCAGCTCTAACAGCACTGCACTGCTGCTTTTCTGCAGGGCAGGAAGAATGAATAATTCCAAACTATATTCTCCAGGCAGGCGTTTATATAGAAAATAGCCTGGAAAGCGAGGATAGTGTTGATGGCCCAGCCAGAGGCAATCTGTTTACTGACTAGAAACTGTTTTTGTAGGGCAACGATTGAACAGATTTACTAAAAGTTTGAAAAACCCGGTGTCTCCTATAAATGTGGGGTTTGATGTCCTGCCACTGTGGCCAAGAAGAGGGAGCCTGGGCAAATATGGAGCTCATGCTGCCTGTTGTGCCATAAATAACAAAGTCCTTTGTGATAAAGAAGTCTTCTGTCTTTTTCTAGAATCTGTAACTAGGACATGCATCTGAATGTCTGTCCCCTCAAAATTCATACCCGAAATCCTTGTGAGTGGGTCTCTGGGAGGGAATTAGGTCAAGAAGGAAGAACTCTCATAAAGGATCAGTGACAATATAGATGGAACCCCACTGAGCTCCTTAGCCTCTTAAGCCACTGGGAAATCACAGATGTCTTCGAACCAGGAAGCAGCTTATCCTAGACACCAAATCTGGCACTGTCATAGTCTTAGCTCACTTAATCCTAACAACATTTTTTTTGAGATTTTATTTATTTTTACTTTATGTGTACAAGCATTTGTCTGAATGCATACTTGTGTATCATGTGTGTGTAGTACTCATGGAGATCAGAAGACAGCATAAAAGCTCCTGGAACTGGAGTTACAGACAGTTGTGGGCTGCCATGTCGGTGCTGGAAACTGAACTTGGGTCCTCTGAAAGGCCATCCAGTACTCTTAACCACTAATCCATCTCTCTAAACATCCTAACAACAATCTTAAGTAGTATTACTATTAGTACAATTGTTCAGATTCTCATATTGCCATTGTTTTACAGAAGAACAGAGCCTTGCAAAAGTTAAGTGACTTGCTAAGGGTACACAGCTAAGGAAGAGTATCCATTGGTCTCTCAAGTCTTCCAAAACCATAAGAAAGGAAATGATGTTATTTGTCCCTTCCTGTGGTCCCAAAGGCCCTCTGAATTTCAGTTCACTCAGGGTTAGGCTTAATCAGCTGAGATGCTCTACTACCATGCCCAGGAACTACCTAAGGTGGTAATTATCATGGTGTTCCACATGAGCATCTCCTAGTAGCTCTTCTATAGCTCCTAGGGAAGGCTCACCCCCGCCACTTCTACCATCGCTTACCTACAATATCTTCATACGCATTCTCTTCTAAAGTGCTTTTGGATCCAAACTTGGGTTGACTCTCAGTACCATTCTCAGTGGGAGAAGAGGGATACAGGGACTGGAGACTGGATGCATCCTCAAACTCAAAGGATTTTCTGTGGACAAGAGCAAGAGTCATTTTGGCTGGACCAGATCCCTTTATGTTGCTGACAACAGCCATGGGAAACAGTCACAATCAGAGGCCTTCCTCCTCAAACTTGTTACTATACTTCCAAGCAAGAAGACAAGATAGCCAGGCGGTGGTGGCACACGCCTTTAATCCCAGCACTCAGGAGGCAGAGGCAGGTGGATCTCTGTGAGTTCGAGACCAGCCTGGTCTACAGAGCTAGTTCCAGGACAGGCTCCAAAGCCACAGAGAAACCCTGTCTCGAAAAACCAAAATAAAATAAAATAAAGTAAAAAAAGACAAGATAGTCTAAAGGGCCCCAGTCTGAGTGACTGCAATGTGCTCATCTTTTATAATACCAGTATGAGGTAATAATTTCCACAGTTTAAAAACATCCTGTCTGGGCTAGCGAGATAGCTCAGCAGGAAAAGGCACTTGCCACCAAGCCTAATGACCCGAGTTCAATCCCTAGGACCCATGTGGTAGAAAGAGAACCAATTCTTATAAGTTGTCCTCTAACCTCCACATACAAGCCTAAAATAGATAAACATAATTAATTTTTAAAAAGTGGTCAGATGCCATGTCAAATGTACCTGTCCTTGTATCATCTAGTTGGCCTTCAGAACAGAGCTGACAAGTACTGTGCCATTTACAAATAAGAAGATTGGAGGCACAAAGGCAAGATTTTCCAAGGTTGCCTGCTTCCAGAGTCTAAACTTCCAACCACAATTCTGGCCTCTCAGACTTAGAAAGAAAGCATCCTTCTTGAGAAAAGTCTGCCATTTCCAAAGGAATACAGCGATGAACCAGCTTCCTAGCAAGGACTCTGAGCACCCATAAGGGCTCTATACTGGAAGGTCATGTTCAGGGCTGTTAGAGGGACAGAGGAAATAGTACAGGATGGTTTGTTGATACAAGAAGGACTGAACCCTCAAAGAAAGTCAGAACTCTTCTTTAGTAGAGCTAGGAGGACAATCTGTTACAGTGCTCCTCCAGCCAGCCCACTGTTCCTTTCTACCCCCCAGACAACCTACACTGCAGAACTGGAACCACAGCTTCTTGGATCCTAAGATGTCTTCTTCTCTCCTTATCGGAGTTGGGATTCTGGCTACATTCTCTCTTTATCCAAGGCATATCCCTTCCAGTGAAGTTCAATGAGATGACACATGAACAGGTACATTTGACATAGATATGACCCTTTAAAAAAATATTATGTTTACTTATTTTAGGCATGCATGTGAAGGTCAGAGGACAACTTAGGAGTTGGTTCTCTTTCCGCAACATAGGTCCTCTGGATTTCCCCTCATGTCTCTTAGGGGAAAAAGAGACAGTGTGACTGAATACTTCTTATCTTTGAGTGTCTTCCTCTTTCAATGACATCCTTTCTTTCTTGCTTATTGAATACTCATCTTGAGAGCTCGAGTTTGCAAGTCAAGGACCACTCTCTTAAGCTTGCCCAGCCCCTCTGCAGCATTCAACCAAACAACCTAACACTGCATTTCTTATCCCGGTACTCTCGTTCTGCTCTTCCATCAGCTCCAAGTGCTGGCAGAGGTGTGCAGCACTATGCCTGGCTAGGATTTTCTTTTTTTAAAGGCTGTTCTTATATTTGTTATTTTGAGATAAGATTTCTCTATATAGTCCTAGTTGACCTAGAATTCACAATAGAAACCAGACTGGCCTCAAACTCACAGAAATTACCTGCCTATAACCTTCTGAGTGTTGGGATTGAAAGCATGTACCACCATAAGCAGTTCTAAATGTCCTTTTAAATGCCATAGTCTCTCAGAAGTCTGTCTTTAGCTCTCCTTTTCTCATATGTACAAATATCCATGGCCAAGTACTTTATTTCTAATGACTCATAAACTTCTGTTTTGGGTCAATACTATCCAGCTAAATAGTCAAATACTGGACATTTTATACAGGTACCACGTTGAAGGCCAACACATTGCTTCTCATCAAGATAAATATAGTCTACTTTTTCCCCAGAATTTTTTTATTGCTGTGTGTGCATATATGTACATGTTCATATAGGTGTGGAAGCCAGACATGGTTATCTTCCTTGATTATTCTTCACCTTGTTTTTGAGACAGGGTCTCACTCTGTGTGGCCTTAGCTGGCTTGAAACTTACTATGTAGACCAGGCTTGTCTCAGACTCATAGAGATCCACCTGCCTTCCAAGTGCTGGGATTAATTAAAGGTTATGTGCCATTCTTGTGTGCCTTGTTTTTTTTGATAACACGGTCTCTGGAGTTCATCGATTCATCTAGGCTGGCTAGCCAGCAAGCTTCAGGAATATGTCTGTTTTGACTCCACCCCCATGAGCTGGGGTTGCCATGTATCATGCCCAGTTTTCACATGGGTGCTATGGATACAAACTCCGATCTTCATCCTTGTGTGGCAAGCATGAAACTGACTAAGCCAGCTCCCCAGCCTCTCTTCCTCAAATATTTACCCCCACCCCACCCCCCGCTGACTGCATATCATAAGTATCTAGTTTTTACATTTCTTTAAAATAAGTCTTTTAGAAGTGTACATGACATACACAAACAAACTTATCATCATGTCCTCCTCAGGGGAAAAGCACTCAAGGTTCAGAAAAGCAAACACAACAGCTCACATTTTCTGAACTGTTCCTCTTTCTCTCCAAATGCATAGGCCAAAGTCTGAAAAATTCTTTAAAAGACTCCACCATTCTCATTCTCTCTCTCTCTCTCTCTCTCTCTCTCTCTCTGTGTGTGTGTGTGTGTGTGTGTGTGTGTGTGTATACATTACATGCAAATGTGATGTGTGGGAATACACATAACACCTTTGGGTTGATCAACTCTTCCCTACTCCTTGCTACCTAGCCAACTGTTTTCTGTTATTCTAACTCTGGCTCACTAACTACCCCCAGGAGTAACCTTCCCTACTTCTAAGCTGAATTTAGATGCTTCTCCTCTGAGTCTCTACAGCATTCTGCACAGCAAGGGTCACGATGCATATCATGGTATCTGCAATTTATCTATGTATCAGATCATCAAGCCCTTGAAGGAAGAACCAGGACTTGTCTCTGTGTCCTTTGGACCAGCACAAGGTTAGGTATATAGCAGGCTCTAGATGGATGTTAGCAGAAACGGATGAATATGTTCAAAGCAAGCTCACTTAGCAGACTGGTAAGTAAATTAAGGAGCCAATAAGCATTCCTGGGAAAGGTCAAAACATAAGCCTGTACATAGCCATAAGGTATCCTGGCTCAGGAGTCTGAAACTTTGTGATTCTCCCTCTACACATGGAAACTCTGTATTTGAGATGGGATACGCTGGATGAAGCATGAAGAATAGTAACATATTAGAAGGGAAGCAATCTTGGGATGTATAAGTTAAAGATAAGGATTCCAAAGAATGCTTGCTTCCAACCTGCCACAAAATTAGGTAAACAGGTATCTTTCAACTTTTACCAACTCCATATTACATGTCACACCTAGGAGCTGTCCCTGCTAGTGCAGGACCCAAAGTGCCAGGACTGACCAGGAACCAGAAAAGGTAGTTCTTAGATTCTGCCAAGAAGCTAGTAAAATATTTTCCCATATTTCTCTCTTTCAGGATCCAAGAACCACCCTTTGAAACAGAACCAGGGCATCTGTCCAGGCTGGAGGCTCTCAGGAGAAAGGAATCATACTGAATTTGTCAACATCCCTGTATTAATGATAAAACGTAATCCTCTGGTACAGTTTCACTTTAAGAAATCAATTTTCAGGGGTCTGGAGAGATGGCTTATCCATTAAGGGCGCAGGTTGCTCTTCTAGAGGACGTGAGTTCAATTCCCAGCACCCACATGGCAGCCTACTGCAGTCTATAACTCCAGTACCAGGGGACCCAACAGATAAGCATGCAGGCAAAATACCAATGTATGTAAAATAAAAATAAACCTTTTTTTTTCCCCCGGTTTTTCGAGACAGGGTTTCTCTGTAGCTTTGGAGCCTGACCGGGAACTAGCTCTTGTAGACCAGGCTGGCCTTGAACTCACAAAGATCCACCTGCCTCTGCCTCCCGAGTGCTGGGATTAAAGGCGTGTGCCACCACCACTCGGCGGCAAAATAAATCATTAAAAAATTGTTTTAAAAAAATAATTTTCAGCGCAGCAGTTCATGTGGTTGTGAGGCTAATATTCTATCAGTCCTTCAACAGACGGTCTTCTTTTGAAGACCTGAAATGAAGGTAGCTTTAACCTTCTTCCAGTGATGTAAGGAATCTTTAACATAGCTAGCTCACCCCAACAAACCTAGCCAATAGCTTCAGTACCCAGCACTGCCAAGAGCAGCTTTTACCCTCCCTCTCTTTTCCCCCCTCTCTCCCATTCAAGAGCAGAATAGGCCTGGTAGTGGTACATGACTTTAAACCCAACACTTAGGAGGCCAAGGCAAGAGGATCTCTGTGACTTCAAGGCCAGCCAAGTCCATAAGACCATAGCAAACTCTAGGCCAGTTACAAAATGAAGGGGGAGAGAGACAGAGTACTCAAGAGAACCATTCCATTTTCCCTGACACAACTGCCAAACTAACAATCATTCAGTGCTTCAGAACTTGTAGTACACTCCTGTGATGCAAGCACAATCTGCTGCTTCATTCTTTCATTTAAAAGAATGCCCCTGGGTCTCACTACCTGACACAGAAGGGCATGCCTTACCTGTTCTGTGACTTCCGGTGACCACGCATGTCCTTCTTTGGTCTCCGGGTGACTGGTGGGGCTGGTGTGGAAGGCAAGGGGGGTGGAGCAGCAGCAGGTGTGGGTGAAGGAGGTAGACCATTACTTGGCTTAGTCTTGGGGTTCTTGTCAGCCTCGTATTCAAAGGTACGCTTGGGTTTGGGGACAGGGTTCACAGCGGGATCAGGAGAGCTCTTCGAAGGCAGCAGCTGAGGACTAGGACTATTTCCAGGGATCCCTGACTTCATGGAACCGCTGCCTTCCCTGTCCAGAGGTGGGCCTGCCTCCCCCACAATTCCAGCTACTCCTCCTGCCCTGCTGCTGGAGCTCAAACTTGCACTCCCTGCTGGCTCCTCCAGGGTGCCCAAGGTTCCAGTCTTCCTCCTCCCACGGTCTACACTGTAGCAGCTGCTGGGGAGCTGGGGGAGACCCCGGCCAGGCTGCTCCTTTAGGGCTTCCTCAATTTTCTGGATCCGGCTCAGCACTGCTGAGCTCTCTTTCCTGCTGCCATGACCTCTGAGCAAGGCACTGGGCTCACTCCGGCCTGGCCGCTTCTCCAGCCGGTATAAAGAGTCCCGCAGAGGGAGTGCCTCTCCCTCCTCCTCTGTCTCAGGGTAGGAGCACTCAGAGAAGGTCCTGCTCATCCTCCGAAGGCCTTTGAAATCAAAGGTCTTTTCTGAGCTGCAGGGAGATGGCACCACACTGGAACAGCCCACACTGGGGCAGCCCTCACTGGCTGCCCACTCGCTCCCAGAGCCCTCCCGCTTCTCTCCACACAGATTCATCCTGGGTGAAGCTTCTCGACGACCTTCCCATGCTGAAATCTTCTCCCGGATGCCCAGGCTATGGGCTCGGGTACCAGTGCAAGTCAGCAAAACACTCCGTGGGCCCGCAGGTCCTAGGAATGGGGTGCTCTGGGCAAGGGGGAGGCAAGCAGCCACACCCTCTACATCCTGGGCTGCACCCTGGACAGTCTCCTTCTGGTCCTCTCTCTTGTGTACTGAACGGGTTCGGTCCAAAAAACTGAAGCTGGTAGCCTTGAGGGTACAGATGGGTGGTGAAGTCTCTGGGGAGGGATCTTGAGGGCCTAGGAGTGAAGGACTACGAGGGTGCCGGTCCTTGAGGAGCACCTGGGAGTTAGAGTGGCTGGGGTACCTGCAGGCTGAGGTTTCACTATCACTGAGTGGGTAGATGGGACTTCTTGGTGGGTACAAAACTGGAGGTGGAGAGACTGACTGAGACCTAAGAGCAAAAAGGAAAGAGAGAGAGAGAGAAGAAAATGGTGGTGAGTAGTCTAAAAACCAGAGGGGTCATGTTTCATGCTGATATTCTGTTCCTGTAGAAGTCTTAAAAATACTCTGTTAAGTGTCCTGCCCCCCTCTCATTACTTGAGAGATGGAGGCAGGAGGATCAGGAGTTGAAGGTTATCATTAGCTACACAGTAAGTTTGAGGCTAACCTGGGATAGTATGTCCAAAACAAAGAAAAAAGTACTCTTCATGTAATATATATCTTTAAGGCTGTCCTCGAGTAGAGAACAGCTTTTTAGCCACAGCAGGGCAACCTCCATGAGCCTTTCTGTCTAGCTCATCCTTAGAGACCCTGAGTAATATATGGAGTAAAACCCCTGAGCTACAATAGACTAGAACACTCCAAGAGTCTGTAGCTGTCAATTAGAGAACAGTGAGATCAGTAACGTGTTGCTAACTGGATAACTGGCTTGGCTCTCTGTAGAAAAAAGCAGAGACTGGTAACACTGCTTTTTACAGTATAAATCTCCTTGAGCTATCAGCGTGGTATCAATGAATGTACAAATGAGAAAAGATGCTAACGACCAACTTTCATGAGCTGCAGCAAAACAGGTCCAACATATTACTTTCTAAAGTATTCCCAAATGTATATGCCCAAACTATTTGGCCGTTAAACCCTTGGGTGTGTCACCCCTAAGACTGGGTACTGGATATAAGAAACTACTTTCCTGACCAGAATCAGGATCCCCAAGTTAGGCAGGCCCCTCAAAAAAGAGATCTTTCCACTTTCTCAGAAGGCTCATTAGTTAGCTCTACCCTACAACAGTGGATTCATATCCAACAAGCCTCAGCTGTTTCCCAGCTTGAAATCCTAACACAGATCTCAGAAAATGTTCCTATATATATGAACTCATTTTATCTTCATGAAAATTTTATTAGGTCATTATTATGTATTGTTGTCTTCATGTTACAAATAAAAAGGCACAATGACTTAAAGAAATTATGTATCTCACCAAAGTCACTCAGCTGGTAAGTAGTGAAGATACAATATAAATTTACACTACACTCTGTCGCTCTCTAAAGAGAAAACAGTACCAGAGGACTCTAAGCACAAAGATACTTTCACATCTATGCTTATTGCTGCACTATTTACAATAACTAAAAAGTGGAAATAGTCTAGATATTCATCAACAGATGAAAAGATCAAAGCAATGTGGTACATATACGCAATGGGGTTTTACCCAGCCATAAAGAAAAATGAAATCATGATACCTGCAAGAAAATAGATGGAATTAGAAATTCTTATATTAAGCAAAGTGATCCTGACACAGAACCACATTTTCCCTCATATACCGATCCAAGATTTACACACACATACATAATACACATATTATGGGGGTTATGACACTAGAAAAGGGTCTATGAAAGGGAAAAAAGAGGTCTCAGGGTAGGAGAGGAGGGTAATGGATAGATGTATGTATTCAAATTCCATAACGGAACCCACTATGCTATGTTAATTTTAAAACTTTTTAATAGATAAGAAATGAAAAACAACCAGTAAACAGTTGCCCCTTCCATCTTTGTAAACTCTCAGGCCACCAAGCATAGTACACCAGAGTTCTCCAGAGCACTGGACACAGCCCAGGCTAGAATATAGCATTTATAAGCACCAGGGATTTCCCTGCTAGAGCTCCTGTCTAAGTCATGTGGTCAGTATCTCTAAAGAACACTATGTCCTTGTTAGTATAGTGGTGAAAAAAAAAAAGAACACTATGAAAAGGTAAAGGTGAGTAAACTTAAGAGAGCTATGAGCAAGCTTCTTCTTTAGCACATTTTTCTGGCATCTACTATGATAATTACTGCCAACCTTAATTTTTTTTTTTTTTTGGCTTTTCATGATAGGGTTTCTCTGTGTAACAGCCTTGGCTGTCCTGGAACTCACTTTGTAGTCTAGGCTGGCCTCAAAATCACAGAGGTCCACTTGCCTCTGCCTCCCAAGTGCTGGGATTAAAGGTGTGCAACTACCATGCCTGGTTCAAGAATTCTTTCCGAACAATATTAGTTCAAAGGTGGCAAGAGTTTGCTAACACTGAAACCAGAGAAGGTCTGGCTGATCAAAAGCTGGACTGTCCAGCTTCAGAGCCTCCAAAGTGTCATGCCGTCTCCAGGACAGCAGCTATCTGTTCCTGAGCCAAGTGGCTGCCACCACTTGTTCACATACAGAAAACTGGAGCTCTGGTGAGTCAAGGACTGGCTGACAATTCCCTGTTGGGTCACAGTCTCTGACTGCCCTGATCAACAGGAAATCTCAACATGCTTAAGTTGTTTTTTAAAAGGGCAAGTCAAACAAGAGCCATTGCAGGTGTATTTGGGCATGGATGAGAGAACTGTAGTGCACGGCCAAGCTCATGACCAAAGATCCTGATCAGTGAGGAGGTGCCTCAAACCTCTGTAGCAGGCACAAGCAGAGCATTGAACCTAACTAAGGAGAACACAGTCTACACATAATGGACAGGGGCCCCCATTCTCTCTTGCTTTATAAAGCCCCAGATATAAAAGGGCATCAATCCAGCCACCCACAAAGATAAGTCCTGGGATTCCACAGAGGACTATGTTTGGGTGATTCTGTTGCACACAGGAAGAGTGCCTTCACAGGTCTCTGCTCCCAGGCTAGGGAAAGGCTCAGAAGAATTTCTTACTTCTCACAGAAGGCTTAAGGAAAGATGCAACAGGGCTGTGGGCAGATGGCAGGATGCCTGGATTCTGTAACAAGGAGTTTGCACAGCATCTGATGACATGAGAGATAATACTCAGCCTTAGTCTTCCGTTTCATTTAGTTGAGAGAGAAAGTAAGACAATTCCTCACCTGTCAGGTGAGAGAAAATGATGGCTAAGATAATGACAGTGCCAATCCCTGAGCAAACCCTCCTTTGGTGTCTGGTCTCCCACCCTGGTGCTGCCATTCTTCAGGAACACTGTACCCAGTGGCTTCCTTGGTTCAGATTCAGAAAAGGTTAGTAGAGAACTTCCCGAGTGACCTCCATGACACAGCTTGGCTCTCCATTCACTTGGTATATTGTATGACAGATACACTCTAGATCTTGCCATTAAGAACCAGCAGGGACCAGAAAGACAAAGCCCCCCCCCCTCGTGTGTGTGTGTGTGTGCGCACCATTTAACAGAGTTGGCTTTTCTTTGTCATCCATACACTATTTTGTGCTTCTTTACCTCTGGTTTTACCACCATAGATAAAGAAAGGACAAAAAGCCTGTGTTCTTCCCCCTCCTCTATGCATCTGGATCCATACTGCTCCCCAACACATCTGCCTACTCCACAACTGCATCTCATCAATTCCGCTCCTTAACACCTTGAACAGTTCCTACCCCCATTCCCACTGCTACTGCTACTTCTTTTGTTCAGATCTCTTCTTGCATCGGGACTGAAATCAGTCTCTTGATTTCTCTTTGCTTCAGCCTCAACCTGTTCTGGTCCATATTCTCATTTCTGACATCTTTATACCATGCAACTCATTGAAACCCCTGCAGACTAAAAGCAAGCTGACAAGGCCCCCATAATTTGGTTTCTGCGTAGGCTTCCCTTCATCACCTCATACTGCCTCTCTCTCCATACCAATCCTGCATCCCATCTAAAGGCATGTCAAGCTCCTAGATTTTCTTCATCCTATCCCCTTCACCCACCCCAGGGGTAAATGGTCAATTTTGAATTCCTCTACCGTGGCTGGAAAAGTATTTATTGTGGTAATAATACTTAAAAGGGTGTTCAACCTTGGCACTGCAACATGACATTGTCATTTACAAATACACTTGACCACATTCACAGGTATCTTGAGATATGTGTGGATCACAAACTGCAGGCTGGACATACTAGCATCAGACTGTTTCCCAACATATCTTCTTAACCAGATTAAAAATGGACTTATTTAGAGCTTATGACACTATCCTGTTAAATTTTGATACCCCCTGCACCTAAATGTAATTTTTATATTGAATGAATAAGTGAGTGAATAAAGGATGAATGAAAAGATAAGCAGTGAAAACCTTAGTTTCCTTTATGCCTGCCCAACACAGAAAAATACACAAAACACCCAGTGCCACCCAGTAAGGCTGTTAGTCCAAAGCTTTCCCCCATATGGCAATAACTGTATAGCAGACCAACTGCCTAAAGATCTGAATCTAGTTCTGTCAACTTCTTTGGTATGCTCATGGGCAGGTCATCTATATTCTCTAAATTTCAAGTTCTTTATAAAATACTTTTGCCAGGCAGTGGTGGCTCATGCCTTTAATCCCAGGCAGATGGATCTCTGTGAGTTCAAGGCCAGCCTGGTCTACAGAGGGAGTTCCAGGACAGGTTCTAAAGCTACAGAGAAACCCTGCCTCAAACACACACACACACACATACACACACACACAAAACCCCCCAACCAACCAACCAATCAAACAAACAAAAACCTAACAACAAAACAAAAACAAAACTTTCTCTGATTACCTACAGGCACTAGCTGTGTGACTAAGATGATGTCAATTTATAAAAGTGCACACTATGAATTGACTGGGAAAAAAAAGAAATTAAAAAAAGGAAAGGAACATGAATGGTCCCAGGTTTTGGCACCAGATGAATTTTAAAAAAGAAGAAGGAGAAGGAGGAGGAAGAGGAGGAGAAGGAGAAGGAGGAGAACAACAACAACAACAACTAAAAAGGAAGGAGGAGAAAGTTTATTGTAGCTATGTGGGAAAGCATAGCCAGAGGCAGGGACATCTGGGAGTGTCCAGAGTGGAGATGAGGCCAAGTGAGGAGAAAGAGGAGGGGAAAGAAGAAGGGAGAGAGGGGAACCAGGTGCAGCAGCCAGGAGGTCCAAAAGAGAGTAGATTAAAAAAAACAAAACAGGTAACCAAAATGGTTGGACTATATAGGGAAGAGCAGCTGAGGGAAGGGCAGCCCAGCTCCTGGGCTGGAGAAGTGTAGGGTAGGCCATGGGTTATGCAGCCAGGAGGGTGCAGGGAGAATGTGACAGCCAGTGTCTGCTCTGATGTTAGGTAGGCGTCTCAGCTATTTGTTCTGGTTTGAAACCTAACATGAATAACTCTCAAAGAGCATGAGAAACATAAGACAAAGGCAAATACAAAGCAACCAACACACACCCAAGATGTTGTTCCTTGATGGCTCACTCTGTTCTCAGTTCCAGAGCCTACCCTGCGGGAGGCAGCCACTGTGGAACTGGGTACCTGATGTACCACAGCTTGTCAACAGCAGCCAGTTCTATTGCTTGACACGGACATAGATGCCAACACCATGGCATACAATTTGCCAAAATAAACATTTTCAGGAGACAGGGAGTTAGAAAAACAGATAAAAGCAAAGGGGGTGGGGGAATGTACACAGGAAATTTAAAAGAATGTAAGAATATAAACACACATGCATGGAGATAAATATTTAAAGACAAGTAAGCACTGTTTTTTTTTAAAGTGGGGTATGAACTGAGGTATGAAAATAGAACAAATTTAAAGAGAAAGCAATGTGTGTGCATGTTTCAACACATGCAGGCGGAAGTTGAGCCTTAAAATGCAAACTACTCCTGCTACAAATATAACCCAACCCCAATGTGGGTCCTGTGCCCTCTTTTCTTTCCCCCTCTTCTGAACTCTCTGGCTTCGGACACTCTATGTAGTTGAAGCTGACCTTCAATTCCTCATCCTTCTGCCCCATCTTCCAAGTGCTGTAATTATAGGTATACACACTGATTTTCTTAAACAACATGGCAGGAAGCATTTGTACCAAAATATGCCCTGCTACATATTGCTAAGTGCACCCAGAACTGTTTTGGAGAGAAGGCTATCATAAGTGCACTCCTAAACTAAGCTTGCTTAAGTTGAAAGGGGATTTGGGCGGGGGAGAAGTTAGGGGAATAGCCAGAGGTGTTACTAAATAAGAGGCCAAGTCGGAAGTATTTGGGAGAGAGTCTTAGGCACCCATGTAATCACCTCAGAGGCATCAGGATGTGCTGTGAACACTAGAAAGTAAGCCTTCTTTTTTTTTTTAGGGGGGTGGGGATCCTACTCAATTGGTGTTTAACCTCTTTCAAACAAAACTGACTGCTCAACTGAGATGGGTTGTTGACTCCCCAAATATGAGCACTTTCCCATCACTCCGTGATGGCCTCACCTTGGGATGGCATTCTCAATGTGCTACTCTGTACAGGGGAGGAGAAAAAGGAGGAACATAGCCTGAGTCTTGTCAGCAAAACTAGTATTTTGTTCCTTAGACTAAAATCTCAACAACCCACAACCCACTTCAGGAGAGTTCCAATAGAGAGGTAAAAGATGAGGTAATTGACCAGTATAGTTCAAAACTGTCGAAATCATCAGTAACAAGTGGAAAGCTAAGGACTCATCCAAGTCAAAAGGTGCCAAAGAATATAACTAAACCTCAGAAAATATGCATAAAGTACACACTTTAATAAATGGTAATGTGTCAACAAGGATTAGTTTCAGCTGTACTGTTGTAAATGTCAGATGTTACTAATAGAAGAGATCAGCTCAGGGTATGGATGTCAGGGCCCACAGATGTGAGTCCGTTCTACCTTGACTAGTGGTCAGAGAGTTCAAGCTTGTTTTGCTCTTCAGAGTTGTTGACAACTGGTGGCTACAAAACAAGAGGTCCTGACATCTTGTTAATTAGTATTTTGAGCATAGAGGTGTATCACCTCCATCTTGACCAAAAGTCAGAGATGCTCTGTTTATTCTTTTTATCATGTTGATAAAGTCTGTTGCCTCACCCCTTCCCCTTTTGGAGTTGGGTATAAAAAAAACATGTGGAAAATAAAAAGGTGACTACTGAATATTCACTGCACACCCCCCCAAAGATGAGGTAATATCTCAGCCTTCCTGCTCCCCAGCTAATCTCATCTCAACGACTAGAAGCTCTCTAGGGTCCAGGAAGCCTCAGCCTCTAAGTGAGACTACAAGCAGGCCATGATCTACAAAGACTTGCAAGGTCAAGCTAAGCAAAAGGTTGCTGTGGGTGTATGAATAAACTGAGAGGCCTCTTCACTTCCACAAACACAGCTAAGCCATATCTGTGCCCCATCCCCAGCTTATTTCTAAGGCAGCACAGAAAAGATGGGTGAGTTCTCCTCCCAATGGGAATCTCAGCCCCCTAAGAAGTAGCAGTAATGAACAGAGTTCTTACAACAAAGACGCCATCTCTTAGTACACAGGACGGACAGGTAAAGGCCTAGTACAAACTGCACAGCTGTGTAAGTTAAAGCTGGCTTTATGAAAAGCCAATGAGGACAGAAACTAAGTTCCAGGAGACCGTGCCAAAAACACATGTGATGGTTTTAGAACATGGTCCCCAAATTCTCTATCATGCCCTCTGCCAAAGTGATCCCTCTTTTGTACCTGAGTTCTGCAACTGCATGGCCAACAGAATATAGTTGACATGAATCTGTACCAAACCCTGGAGAGACAGAGCTTCTAGTTCCTGTCTCTCAAACTCTGTGTAAAACCAGGACAACTGGAGAGGCATGCCTAAGAATTCTGGCTCACAGACCTTGGGGGAGGTCCCAGCAACCTCCAGCATCAACCTCCTGACATGTGTCAAGATACTGCCAGCTAATATAGCCTGACACTGCATCATTTCAGGCAGTGCTCAGTCTGAATTCCTAATTCACAGAAGATGAGAGTCTGACAAAATGGTATTCTATGCTATGAAATCAGAGGTTGATTACTTGGCAGTAGCTTAACAAGGCCAGCCTATAAATGGCATACTACTAAAGCAAATTTCTAAAACTGGCGACTTAGGAACTGCCATTGGTGCTTAAAAGCAGGTAAAGAAAATGTTATTTAAAGCTGGGAGCAAGGAAATCCTTACTGTACTAAAACTTTGGCGATTGTGTCAGGCAAAGTGCTGAAGTTGCCGTCGAACTTCTAGCTGACAGCAGTAAGAAAGATGAGAGGCGTTTAAAACACAACTTTCTTGGCTGGGTGGTGGTGGCGGTGGCGCACGCCTTTAATCCCAGCACTTGGAAGACAGGGGCAGGCAGATCTCTGTGAGTTTGAGGCCAGCCTGGTCTACAGAGCGAGTTCCAGGACAGCAGGACTGTTTGACAGAGAACTAGCATTTTATGCCTGATTTAAAAGATAGATAAAAAGGATTTAATTCATAATCATGGTTTTAAGGGGTTTTAGACCTATCAGAAGTTTTTCCTTTTTAGACTCACTGTGGTACAATCAGCTGCTCAACAGAAGTGCTCAGTGGATGACTTTCCTGTCACATCACATTCTTAGTGATGTATATACATATTCACTAAACCATCATCATGATGGAAGCCATTTTTTCATTTAAAACTCTTTTCTTGTCTAGAGAGGCTGAAGATGGAGAACACATTTATTTTCTGACCCAATAAATTCTTATTTATCTATCCTTTAAATTTCGTGTGAAAACTAGATAGTTCCCTTTCAAACTCACCCATCTCCTTTTTACTACCAACCAGAAGTCAGATGGTGACTCTAGCGCTTTCCCAACAGAATCACCAAACTTTTTTAATTCAGTAAGGATCTCCTTGCCTCTTACAGGGAAAAGCCTTCTGAGTATCCTGAGAGCCGGTCTTACAAGCTCTCTCTGCAGACAACCACGGTGTCTAAGATCCTACGACATCCTATTACATCATGGCAATTTCACGGGAAACCCAATGAAGAAAGGGAATCTACTTTCAAGTGACAGTATATGTGCTGTCTAACTAGTGCAACAGAGAGACAGACAGTATGTGTGCTTTCTAACTAGTGCAACAGAGTGTATGATTTGTAAGAAAACCATGCCAGCATGGTGGTGCACGCTTTTAATCCCAACACTTGGGAGGCAAAGACAGGCAGAGTTCAAGGCTAGCCTAGTCTTCATAGCAAGCTCTGGGCCACCCAGGGCTATACAGTGAGGTATTTTAGAAGAAAGGCAAGAACTTTTTAAAGAAAGTACGTCAGTTTGGAATGAAAAGAGCAGAGGACACTACAAAATGAAAGGAAGACTTTGGACCTCTGGAATACATTATAAAGCAGGCTGAGAAAATCAATCATCTATAAGAATGAGATATTTTTATTTTGCTTTTTAATTTTGTGTGTGTGTGTGTGTTTGTATGTTTTCATGTATGCTTGTGTGTAGAAGTCCAGAGCACAATTTATGGGTGTCGTTTCTCTCCTTCCACAACATGGGTCCCAGGGATGACTAAGCTCAGGTCATGTCACTGAGCTTGGTTGCATGCACTGAGGCACCTTGCTTGTCAGAATGAACTATTCATACATATATAAATTGTATGTATTTAATCGTATCTCCCACATTGCCCTCTCTTATCACTCTTCACATCCTCTGAACACCTTCTTCCTTACAAGTCACCCTCCTACTTTCATTTAAAAATAAAAGATCACTGAGTGTGGATGGGAAAGTAGAGAAGGATCATCAAGACATTACCAGCAGATTATGCTCAATAAAGGAGGCTACCCTCCCTAATGGAGTGACCAACACATAGGCAGTGCCTTCTATAAGACAGTTAATGCTCCAAGCTTTGGGAATGCAGATGAAAGTCAAAGTTCTTGTCCTCAAGAAACTGGCATTCCTTATAGATACCCAGGTTTCCTATAATCTACAACCAGAATCAAGGCCACCAAACACGAGACTGGCAGTGTAACTTCTAAATGGCTATGACCTAGGTACTAGAGTTTCTAGTAGAAAAGTTCAGGCCCTATAGTACAAGTGAAATCTGAGAGCAGTAAGTAGCTAAACTGACCCCCATCAAAGCTGGTGAGGAGCTCTAACTAGAATACTTCCTTATCTGCAAGTCTGATTCTACTCCAGGACATCAGCACCAATACAATCTGACCTCTGCAATTTAGAGAAGCTTTGAGAACCCCCACCTCCTCCTGTTGAGTTGGGCATCAAACTATAGATGCTAGAGTGGGAACAGCCTGTAGGGTTGTGCCTGTCAGGTGATGAGAGGTGAGTGTTCACTGGCCTCACCCACAAAGAGAAAAGGAAATCTGTTCCAGGAGGCCAAGACACAGCAAATGACAAAGCTTACGTTTTCTTCCTACCACAGGCTCCCACTAAATCAAGCCTGAGCTTCAAAGGGAAAAAGGGGGAATAAATTTGCAGAAAACCTAATTAAAATCTTAGTAATAGAATCCAGGATCTTTGGCCAGACTGACTGGGGGCAGCATCAGGCACATGAGCAAGCTAAAGATAAAGCCTTGCAAATAAAGATCTGAACAGTAGCACTGGGGTCCCATATGGTCATACCCACTAGTTTCCAATTCCAAGAGTTCTCCCGACCCCTCACCTTTGTCCCAGAGCCAGATACAAATGCTTCTTAGTAAAGCAGTGAGGGTGTCAACCCCCACCTTTGTAAGGCACCACACCCCTGCCCTCTCCAATCAAACTTCTGCCCACACCAGTATGTTGTGTTGTTCCCCACCCCCTCTCCCCGGACTCTTGAGCTGGCAATGATAAAAGGGCCCCAAGTCACTGCCAACAAATCTACTGAAAAGTCAGACTACAATATTCAAATGCCAAGAGCATCAAATTGTAAATACCTTGGAAAGAGAGTAGATCATCCTTTCTTTGTTCCCCAGTGGTCAGCACAGAACCTGGCACTCAAGGGAGCCCTCAGAGTTCATAGACAGTGATTTCCTAAATGAACCAGTTGACCTCCTGTTCCATCCAGCACAACTACACAAAGACAGTGGCTAAAGTGAAGCCGGCCATAGAAACCACCGGATCACAGTGTCTACCCATGAAACACCTACGGTTCAGGGGTGACCTTTGAGTGAAGGACACAGCTAGATAAAGCCAGGTTCCCAGAAATGGAGGGAGGGAGAGGAGTGGAAATGTGGCAGGAAGGAAGTGAAGTCACAGAAGGGAGGCTGGAGAGGTGCTTTTTCAAAGGTACATCTGAAACTCAGATATTTACAAACACTGGGCAGCATGTTTGGATGGCAATTGTGCTGGAAAACTAAAAGGAAAAGCAGTTCCTGAAAACATTTAGAAGCATGTAGGCGTGTATTCCAAATAGAAACTGGGGATGTGTCAGCAGTCCTGGTTCTGCTTTGCAGTTTAATGTAAACACTACACATCCTGCAACTCTGAAATCCCAACAAGTTGGAAATTAGAAGGAAAAAAGAAAAATTAGGGGCAGAGAGATGGCTCAGTGGTTAAGAGGACTTGCTGTTCTTCCAGAGGACCAGAGTTTAGTTCCCAACACCCACATCTGGAAGCTCACATATAACCTCTCTAGGTCTGTGGGATCCTATGTTGTTTTCTGACCTCCATGGGCAGCCACACGCATGTACATATCTAACACACAGACACACATTCATGTAAATAAAATAAAAGTAGAGGGCTAGACATATGACACAGTGGTTTTGAGCACTGGATGCTCCTGCAGAGGACTAGAATTCAGTTCCAACACCTATGTGGCAGTTCACAACTGTCTATAACTCTAGTTCCAGAGTATCTGATGTTCTGATGTTTGTATGCACCAGGCGTGCATGTGGTACAAATACATATAAGAATAGTACTATATCACAGGTGTTTATTTCATTCCTCATAGCAGTGACTTTTTTTTCCCCCCGAGACAAGGTTTCTCTGTAGCTTTGGAGCCTGTCCTGGAACTCACTCCGTAAACCAGGCTGGCCTCAAACTCACAGAGATTCACCTGCCTCTGCCTCCCAAATGCTGGGATTAAAGGCATGCACTACTACTGCCTGGCTTTTTTTTTTTTTTTTTTTTTTTTTTTTTTTTTTTTTTTTTTTTTTTTTTTTTTTTTTTTTTTTTTTTTTTTTTTTTTTTTTTTTTTTAAAGAAAGTGGGTCCATGTGTAGTGGTGCAAGCTTGTAATCCTAGCACTTAGGACACAATGGAAGGAGGACTATACATTCAGTACAATGTTCAGTGCAAAAGTGTGTATTGTGTTTGGAAGGATCAGGGGCTATAGACCAAGACTACAAACCTGTGCGCACACACACCAAGATAGACTTGCCATCAGTGTGGTTTGAGCCCAACAGAGTGGTTCCCAGAGGCAGAATGTCTCAGTCACTTAATGCTTTGGAAGAGTTTAGTTTGGGGACCAGTTCTTTCTGGTCTTGCTATAGATATTTTTGACTAAAACCAAAGCTCTACATATTTAAGAAGACACAGCCTACCAAGCCCTGTGCAATTGGCATGGTCCATAAGGCTGAACAAAGACCAAGTCTTACATGTACAATATGGAGGATCCCTTCCTCATTCATAGCAGTCACTCCCTACATGCTACATCTTGGGTCTTATCAAGCTAGCCATATCTGGACACCAGCTCTGAGTGAAACATCCACCACCACCTCAGTGCAACAGGGGTTAGCCCAGACATTAGGAAAGAGCTGTGCTATCCCAAGCACAGCTTAGTGTCCTCACACCTGTCTCTCCTAGTGACTGAGGCTACCAGCCAAATCTGTCCGTATGAGACACACAGAAGAGGCTGTGAAAACATCTATGGCTTTTAGCTTAAACATTACTCCAGGAAACCAGCATGCAGTTTTGGCCAAGTCTTGAGAAGTATTAGAGAGAGACACACATTGGTATGCCAGTTCTGGAAGCTCTTTATCGCACATCATAGTGGGAGCTGCCATTATTCCAGCAGCTTCACACTACTAGCCCCTATGCTAAACAATGCCATGTCCCCTCATTGAATCCTTACAGCAACTCTGATAGTCAGGTATTGTTATTACTGTGATTTTACAGAGGATTCAGCAAAGACTTTAGAGCACCAGAAAATGTTCCGAGATCTCACTATCTGGTTAAGTATTTGAGCTTAAATTTGAACCCAGTTCTGTAAGATTCCAAAATCTTTCTCTATAGTCTTATATTTTCACCTTTGCAAAGAGGATAAAAACAACAGGATAGTAGATAATAGCAGACACTGGCTAAAATTCCCCAAGTTGTTTTCTTTGTGGCCAGGCCTAAGTTATTACAGAGATTAGACTTCTGCTTGGAACTTATGCTAATATGTGTAACTGCCTACCCACCACCACCCCAGTGTGGTCCATTTCCTCACAGCACAGGCTCGAAAATGTTCCCATCTTCTCTAAGCTGCTTCTTGCTGTCCTGTTCTTGGAATTCTAGGGCTCCCACAGTACAAAGCACAGCTTGCTTTTAAGGTTCCTACTGCTATCCCAAACAGAGATTTTTAGAACTAGAAAATTGTGTGTGTCAGACAAGACTTCTACCTAATGGTCAGCAAAAGCCAGGCCCAAACAAGTAAACAGTATGATCAGCAGTCATGATCGATATTTATACTCTGGCAAAGATCCTACCTGGGTACCACACTATTTGGCAGATTCTCAATGCCATGTCCCACAAGTACGCCACCCATACTTACCTGCTCAGAGTCTCCCGAGGGGCCTTAGTGCCTCCGGCTCCATGATTGATGCTGGAGTTCTTGTTGGCAGTCATGGTCATGTCGGCTCTCTGCAAACCCAGAGCCCTGCAAAGACGACACTTCTGTAAACCAAGTTTCCACAGACAGCCAGAAGCACTTCAAGTATCTTCCGGAGAGGCCCATCAAGGCCACAAGGGTTCCTGTGGCAAGTGGCAAAAACCACTTTCCCACCCCTGGCCTCTAGTGGAGAAGAGTCTGTGAGCTAGCCAATAATTTGTTGCCTCAGAGAAAATGATTCATATTTCTCATTTTTTTAAGTTTCCCATCATTCATAGCATTCACAATTTTTGCTATATTTTCCTACCTCTTGCCCTATTATTCATTTATTACTCATGGATAAAACTGAGATATTTCCTTTTCTTTTAAAAAAAGTTAGCTTTTTTTTCTAAGCAACAAACCATCCATTCATTCAAAAAGTATTTGCTGAGAAACTCTGCCCAAATGGTGATCCAGCAAAGAATAAGGTCTGTCCTCATGAGCTCACATCCAGTGGTAGCACAGATAAGAATCACATAGGTGTCCTGTGCTGCTACTAAGTGCACATTATTATATTAGGCAGTGATAAGTAGTTTGAAGCCTGGGTGAAGAAAGGAGAATGAAGAGGAAGTGGTATCTGACATGTTCATGAAAGGCTATTCTGATAATGTAGCATCTAAAAGAAATTGTACAATTAGGGGTTAGAAGTAATAATCATGTTTTCCTAATATCTACTAAAATAAAATATGCATAAGGTATTTAAATATTTATTAAGTAAAAACAAAAACAAAAGTCTATGCTGGGACTAGAGAGATGGTTCAGTAGCCAAGAGCCCCAGTTCTTCTTTTTTTTTAAGATTTATTTATTATATATACATGCCTGCATGGTCACCTTCACGCCAGATGAGGGCGCCAGGTCTCATTACAGGTGGTTGTGAGCTACCATGTGGTTGCTGGGAATTGAACTCAGGACCTCTAGAAGAGTAGCCAGTGCTCTTAACCACTGAGCCATCTCTCCAGCCCCCCCCCAGTTGTTCTTATAGAGGACTTCTAGGTTCAATTCCAAGCACCCACATGGAGGCTCCCAACTGTCAGTAACTCCAATTCCAGGGGGTACAATACCCTCTACTGGCCTCCATGGGCACCAGGCACATAAGTGCTATGCAGGTAAAACATCCATACACATGAAAAGATACACAGATGGATTATTTTTTGGTAAATAATGAAATGGGGAGAAAAAAAGTTAAAACTTAAGGACATATCCAGATTGGAAAGGTGGATATATAATTAATTTGCACATGGAATAATTTTGTAAATACGTAGAAAGTATATTAAAAAAAAACCCACGGACTCCACACAAAACCCATTAAACTAGTAAATAAAGGGTGTAATGGTCTGTCCTGTCCCTTTAAGAGACAAGCCACGCCCACTCCCCCCATCCACTGAGGCAAGATGATCTTCAGCTTCCAGCCTGAGTCCCTTCCTCTCTCTCTCTCTCTCTCTCTCTCTCTGAGGCAGCTTCTGTCCCTTCTCCCCACTTCTCCTCTTCCCCCTCTGTTTCTCTCTCTCTCTGTGCTTCCCTCTTCTCCCCTTCCTTTCCATAACCCACTAAATAAATATCCAACTTCACTCTGCCTGGTGTGCCTATTGGTCTTGGTCTCTCACCCGCCAAGCGGCTTTCTGCCTGGGACCCAGCTGCCTTTGTGGCCTGCCGTGGTCTTGGGACCCGCTGCCCGCTGCTGCCACTTGGGGACCTATGGCGTGGTCTCATGGCCCGCTGCCCACTGCTGCCACTCGGGGATCCGTAGCATTTTACTTAGACCATTACAAAGGGTACAGTTTTGATCTTGAACGCCTCTTTGAAAGGCCCATGTGTAGAAAGCTGGGTCTCCAGCCTGTGGTACTACTGGGAGGTGGTCAAACCTTTGGAAGTGGAGCCTAGAAGTAGGACACTGTGCTTACTTCCTAGACATCATGAGTGAACAGGTCTCCTGTACCACATGATCCCACTGTAATATATTGTACCTCCACAGGCCCAAAGTGACCATGTACTATAACTTCTGGAACCATGTGCCAAAATAAAACTTTCTTCCTTATAAATAGATTGTTTCAGGTTTTTGTCAAGGTTATTTTTTTTAATATAGTAAGTTCAAGATGGTTTGCAGGATACAAAAATCAGTATTTTAATCTTTGCAAATTTTATTACATTATTTTGTGTGCATGTGTGGGCACATGTATGTATGTGCTACGGTTTGTGTGGAGGTCAGAGGGCAACTTCCAGAGAGTTCTCTTCTTCCACTATGCGGGTCCCAGAGATCCAACTCAGTTTGCCAGGCTTGGTAACAGGCACCTTTACTTGATGAGTCATTTGCCAGCCCCCAAAATCATATTTAAAACTTACATTTTGGATACCTCAGTTAGTAAGAACAGTTAGTTTGAAGAGGAACGATGGAAGTAGAAAGCAAGGGGACTTGTCCAGAACTATGGACTTTGATGGATCAGGTCTTAGTTCTCTGATTTTTGTTTGTTTTTTGTTTTTGACAGGTGTTGCCACCTACATGCTGAGTTCCAAGACCTGAAAGTTACTTGCATCATGGTTCCATGTAGTCCAGGTTGACACTGACCTTGCTGTACATCATCTGTGCAGCTGAGGATGATGTAGAACTTCTGACCCTCCTGCCTCTACCTCCTCAGTGCTGGGATTACAGCAGCCTGACAATATGTCCAGGTCATGTGGGCTGGGGGCCAAACCCAGGGCTCTGTGCTGCCAGGTGAACACCATCAACTGAGCGATATCCCCAGCATCCTTGCACTGACCTCATCTAATATCCACTGAGCATCTACTGGGATGCAGCACTGTGATCAAGAGGAAGAGCAGGACCACATCCTCAGTTTCCCACATCAACCGTGGCATCCTCACTTCACATAATGCCGGATGGTATTTCCAGGGTTCGCCTATGGGCTCCCTGAACAGATTTTACTCACTAAGAATCCTTGCAGTGTTCTGCCAGGCTACAAGGAAAGTACTGTTGCCTGGGGTTAGGCTTACTTTGCAGTGCTCATGTGCACCTCATCTCTCTCTGGAGAAACAGTAACTAGAACTGGTACGTTTTATTTTCAAAAGAGAAAAAAAGTTTAGTTCATCAACGTTTCAAACCTTTGAAAACGTTGAAAAGCATTTCTGTGGCAGACAATGAGTGGACAACGAAGAAATGATTAGGATCATAATTAATAAGAATTCTGGTCATTACTATTGATAAACAGTGGCTCAAAGACAGTAAGTTATTTATTGCAATAATATTTACACAGATTTTAGAAAGTGTTATTCTATTATGAACAAAAACATTAAAAAAATTTGTTCTAAAAAAAAAAGAAAAACAAAAAAACCCTTACATTTTGGCCAAGCAAAGTATTTTAGCAGGTAGAGGCCTGTGGGCAAACCCATGCTGCATTTTCTTGATTAATAATTGATGTGGGAGGGCCCAGATCACTATGGGCAGTGGCATTTCTAGGCTGTAAGAATGTAGACTGAGGAAGCAATAGGAACAAGGCAGCAAGTAGTGCTCCTCTATGGCCTCTGCATCAGCTCCTGCCTCCAGGTTTTTGCCCTGTTTGAGTTCCTTCCCTGACTGTCTGATTAAACTGTGATATACAAGTATAAGCAAAATAAGCCCCTTTCTCCTCAAGTTGTTTTTGGTCATGGTGTTTCATCACAGCAATAGAAACCCTAAATAAACCCCATAAGCCTTAATTTGTTTCTCACAGGAAACAAACCTAAAGAAAAAATTAAGGTGTGTTTATATGCTGCAAGATTCCTTCTGCAATTATAGTAACTAAAACTAAAGGCACTTCACATATATTAAAACACTGAATCCTTTGGACACCTCCATGAAGTAAGTACTACTATTATTATCACTTTTTAAAGATTTATTTATTATGTGTACAGTGTTCTGTCTGCATGTATGCCTGCTTGCCAGAAGAGGGCACCAGATCTCATTATGGATGGTTGTGAGCTATCATGTGGTTGCTGGGAATTGAACTCTGGACCTATGGAAGGGCAGTCAGTGCTCTTAACCGCTGAGCCATTTCTCCAGCCCTACTATTATTATCATTATTTACACTTTATAGAGGACACCAAGATACAGAGCAGGGAATGAGCCACTCGAGTAACACAACAAGAAAGTAAAAGTCAGGAATTGGGGCCTAAGTGGCCCATCCTAGGCCCCAGCTCCATTTTGCCTTCAGGAACCTTCTGAATCAATTCTTACCATTCTATGAGGTAGGAGTAATACAGCCTTATATTTCCAATTAGGAAATTTAGCTTCAGGGTAATTAAGTGACTCCCAAATTACTATAGCTCTCTGGCTTTATCGTCCACTTTCTTTAAGGTTGCTGAGGGGCTTATCAAAAAATGCAGGGTCCTAGGTTTTTCATTTCAATGGGAATCTGTAGGGATGGGACCAGAAAATTGCATTTCTAGTAAGCATTTTAGGCTAGTCTTATATACCTTACATGTGGAAATCTGTGTCCTACAACAGTGAGTTCTCAGAAAGGTCTGACGTCACTACTCAGTCTTTCCAAGATTTGCTCAGCTGTGAACAAACAGAAGAAGGACACTTGTTCACTCCTCCAGAAACCATCGTTTCTTCAACCCTGAACTCTGCCCTCAACATAACTGGGTTTTATGCAAGCACCAACCATACCCCATCTAACAGTTTCCTCAGCTAACAACTAACTGTATTCCTTGTATTTCAAACAATGTTTCCTGCCATCCATCCTAGTAGCTAGACATTTCTTTTCTTGCTTTGTCCCCACTTCCAAACTCCTTGGAAAAGCAGCTTATACTGAAAGACATGAGCTCACGGTCCACAAGAGTAAAGCTAAGTCTTATCAAGACTTCCCTTTATTTTTAAATAACCCAAATTAGTGGTCAAACATTTAAAAAGTTGAGTGTCAATAAAAATCGAGGTTCTAACTTCTCTTGAAAATTAGAAAATCTTCCAAAACAATTGACATTTTTGTGTAATAGTTGTTGGCCAGAGCCCATTTAAACTGTTCTCCATGCCAGTACTGACAACCCTAGCCCTCTGCCTGTACCTGGCTAGCTTCCCCAGGCAGCAGGTGAGTGTACAGCTCTAGGCCTGCATCTCAGGAGGGAACACTAGGAAGCTGGGCCATAGCACAAGCACACCAAACTTCTTAGATGGTGCGCAGGAGTGGTGCAGAGAAGAGAAGCTTGTCCTAGTGCGGTATAGCCTCTTGGCTGTTTGGAATCCCCAGACCTTCTGGAAGTTTCCTGCTTTTACCCAGTTCAGCCTTCAACAGGTAATACAATCTAACCCACAATTCAAAAGGGATCTCAAAAGTTCAAGAGGGAGTCAGTGAGCTGGCTCAGCAAGTAACCATACTTGCTATTCAAGCTTGATGGCCTGAGTTCAATACCTGAAACCCACAAAAAGGAGGAAGGAGAAAACCAATTCCTGAAAGTTCTCATCTGACTTCCACACATAAGCCATTATACAGGAGCACCCACAGTCACACGCACAAATAATACCTGCACATGCACACTAATCATTATAGATAGTAAATAATAGTAATCATAAGATAATAATGTTAATCTCTGAAGAGAAATCTTTCTCAGGGATGCCCAGCCTCTGAGAACAGACAAAAAAACCCAGTGTTCCCCTACTAGGTTAATGTCCCCTCAGTATCTTCCTGCAGACATAATTGTGCATGCAACGTGACTTTGCAGAACCCTGAGAATGGGGAAAAAAGAGATGAGCATGTAAGGGAAAGCTCCTCCGCTGCTGGTGTTAGAATGGCCACTGACAGGAAACAGAAAGTGCCCATCACTCTTCTTTTCTTTTTACTAGTGAGTACTCAAGACACCCAACAAGCTGGGAGGTGGCTCAGTGGGTAAAAAGCTTGCTGCACAAGCAAGAGGACCTGATTTTGGAGCCCCAGCACTTATGTAAAAGCTGGGCACAGTGGCATACACCTGTACCCCAATACTGTGGAGGCAGAAAGAGGAGGATCCCTAGGGCTTGCTGGCAAGTCAGTCTAACCAATCACCAAGTTCCAGATTCAGTGAGGGACCCTGACTTAGAAAAATAAGATGGAGAGCTGTTGAGAAAAACACTCAACCTTGACTTCTGGCTACCATGTTTACATATACTTATGTGCATACACACACAAATAAAAATTTAAAAAGACATCTAACAAAGGAAGCCTCTAAACAATGGAAAAGTTCTACTAACACCTCCATTTCTTTAATTTCCTACAATCGACTTGTGTGAAGGTCGCAGCTTACAAAGCAGCACAAAAGGACAGAAAAGACTACAAAGGAACCTGAGCTTTCACGTGTGGCATAAGAACTTAGTTGCACCCACGACACTGGAACCAACAAAATTATAGGACTGTCACCAGACAACATGCAGCTATGGTCTGACCTCAGGGCCCACTTACCTGTTCATTATGTCCACAAAACACCTACTCTGACCCTCTGTACCCACTTACCAACTACTTCCTCATCCACAGGCTCTGTCCAAAGAGATAGAGGAATAGTCTGGCAGATTCCCAAAGAGGGCCTACTAGCCTTTCACATTTTTCCTAAGAGTCCTAGCAATTAACATTGGAACTCCTTTTGGAAGAAGCTTAACAACAGCTGAACTAGGATGAGCCTTTGCTCCATGGGACTTCACCCTTATCCTCAGCACTTCAGTGTCTTCTGGATCCCCACATAATCAGCTATTCATGAAGCAAAGAAGATCCCTGCTAACTGTGGGAAAGCTCTCCTGCTCCTAGCAAGAGGCTATGCACACCCTTCTCTGGGTTCTTTCCCAGTCAACTTTCTTCCTGGTTCTCAGAAAGATAAAAAGGATCCTAGAAATAGACTTGAAACTTGAAAAAACCCTCTGGCTTTTTCTTGGAGCCTGAATCTTCAGCCATGCCTCCATGTGCCACATCTACATACAGAGAAGGTCAACATTAGACTGGGTGTCTGGCTGTGCTATGCCTAGAAATGAGCAAGGGAAAGGAGAATAGGTAGGTGTACCAGGATGACTGGGAGGGAATAAGATGTCTAAGAAAGGGCACCAGAAAGGACTTCTAAAACTGAAACAATCCCTTCCAAACCAAAAGACCCTTTTCTCCTTCGCCATCCACACTCTTCCCAAGTGCAGAGAGCCCATCAAGGTAGAAAGGACCCAGGGTTTGTTGACTAGAGGGTTAAAGGATCACCAGGGGTTTTTTACAGGACTCAAAAGTGGCTGAAAATACAGCCACAGGAAAAAAATAATTTTGTTGTTCTTGTTGTTGAATGAGAAAGAAAAAAAGAACTCTACAGTCCATTCGTCACCCGTACACTGCTTTCCCAGCCTCCTCCTCAACCTCAACCAGTTTCCAATCCCTCTTCCTGCCAGATGGCCCTTTCCACTGAAACACAGACTCTGTAGATTTAAGCTGAAGTTAAACACTTCCTGAAGACCTGATCTGGGGTGAGTGATCATGAGGCAATTCTAGGCCAAAGGAAATCTGTCTGGTGCCAACACAGTCTCGAAACCCTCCATACAACTGCTGCTGCCAATCCGCACACTCAGCAGCCTCTCAGCCAGCAGCTCTGCCTTGCACTGGCAAGACAATGGAGCCCACACTGTCTAATGACTTGTCACCACTTCAGAATGGAGGCTTGTACAGAATGGAGGCACATGGAGGCATGGCTGAACCCCTGCCTTCTCTCACTTGAGCAAAAAGATGGAGCAAGTCCATAATTGTAGTAAGTAACACTTCTCCTGCACCACATAATAAAGACAGTGATGCAGAGGTCACGGTCCTAATCTAAGTCAGTGTCTTTCCTAGGGCAGCCACACCAGACAACAGAGAATGTCACTCCCTGTATTCCATTCCAGGAATACTGATGCCTCCAAGTGTTTATTCAGCAAGTTCATCTCTCTGGCATGTCCTCGGCCCCCATTCTTTCTTAAGTACCCAGGCCAGATGTCAGCTTTTTTTCTGGAGCCTTTCCTGCCCCCCTAAGTCTTGACCTCATAGTCACCCTTCTCAAGCACTCCCATCTACTTAAGCTTAAGCTGACTGACAGCAAGAGGCCTCCTCTGCCTTGGAAAAGCATACTTCCCATAAGCTGCACCGTCTCAGAGGAGGTCAAGGAAACAGAAACAGCTCAAGGGACTGGAAAAGTCTGGGTACCTCTTCTTACTCATCTGTAGCACAATGGAAAGGCCCGGCCTTTGCAGTGAGAAGATGAACGCTAGTGAGTGGCCATCTATGAAGAACAGAGGAAGGACTTGCTGTAAAGGGTTGAGCTTTCCTCATGCTGACACCTTGGTGTTTGTCCTCATTTCTTCAGATGACTCTGTTTCTCCTGATAAGCTACCTCCACCACAGTAACTCCACCAACATGGATGTAGATGTAAAAAAAAAGACCCTAAAATATAGCTCCAAATATATAGCTCCAAAAATATAGCTTCTCAAAGTCAAAGCCAGAGTGATTTAAAAGGCCCTTCACCATTAGAATCCCTATTATGTCTGTGACCTCACTTTGGTTACCCTTGCCCCCCACCCCATGTTCTCCTTCCAGTCAGACTGTTTCCTTATAATGTTCTTAAACATGCCTAGCACATATATTCCTATGGTAGGGACCTTCACATCTTTGCTAACTATAGCACATTATCCAACAAGCTGTTATTTTCCCACTCCTCAAGTCTTTTTGGTTAGAGGCCATCTTTCCCATGAGGCTTCCCTGAGCATACTACACAAAATTAAAACCGTTTCCTACTATTCCATAAGCACTCTACTTTGTCATTTCTATTTTCCTCTGCAAAATCTGTCATCATCCAACACACTCATTTCTACTTTTATGTATATGAAATTCAATGACCCTAGGCATTGGTTTTGTCTTAATTTATTGCTCCTTCCTCCACGCCTAGAACAATTCTTAGTATCCAGCAGGCCCTTGAAAACATTTGCTGTCACCTCAGTGTGGCTATTCTTGGATAAAGTAGGCAGCTTTGGACTCCATTACTCATATCCATCTCTTAGAGTAGGACACCCATACAAGCCTTCAAATGAAGTGCTGGTTATGTGCACCACCAGACCCATTAAGAACACTCAAAGGGGGCTCATACTTTCTGAAAACCCCAAACTCAACCATACTTACTCTTTGAGAAGATTTTTCCAACTATACAGTGCACAGGACTTTTTGCTGGCTGGGCTTCTTTCCTAATGTCTAGTGTTTTGGACACTACTGGTCAGCCCTCCATGCAGCACTGTAACTCTCAACCTGCAGAAGACCTCGAAGGTGTGGAAAATCTTTATGCTTATCAAAAGGGAGTACAGATTGAACTAAGTCTGGAAAATGCTGTAAGTGAAATAGAAAAAGGTATGGGCACAGAAGGCTTCCACTCAGACCCTCTGAAGGTGTCTTCCCAACTCCTATACTCCGCTCTGCTTCCTGCCTTTGAGCTCCTCATCTGGCCTTAGACAAGCAAGTGCAGATGCTGCACAATGTAAGAGCTATGACAGAGTGCTCCTGGGGTGACTGAGTCTTTAGGAAGCAGGGGCGAGAAGAACTGCAAGGGGGAAGAACCAGGGAAACAGAAGCCAAGGATACCTTGGAGGAAGGCATAGAGCTCTTAAACAGGGTAGAGAGTGAAAGTCACAATAGAAAACAATGACAAGTGAGACTGCATTAAAAAACTGCCACGAAGTGGCACAAGGTGGTGGTGGCGTACACCTTTAATCCCAGCACTTGGGAGGCAGAGGCAGGTGGATTTCCGTGAGTTCAAGGCCAGTTTTGTCTACAAGAGCTAGTTCCAGGACAGGCTCCAAAGCTACACAGAAACCCTGTATTGAAAAACAAACAAACAAAAACCCAAAAACCAAAAAAAAACCCAAAAAAAATTTTTTTAAAGTTGCCATTTAGAGAATGGAAAAGAAAGGCACAGAGTAGGAGAAGATGGTCCATATCTCTGTGTGTATATGTATCTAGCATAAGACTTGTATTTAGGATATATAAATAACTTCAACAAATCAATCAAAACAAACAAACAAACAATTCAGATGCTCCACCAGATACTGTATACAACTGGCTAAGAGATATATGGAAAGGCAGCCAATTTCATTAATCATCAAGGAATGCAAATTATAATCACAATGTAATGATTAACATACTAAACTTATGAGAAGGGATATAATAAAACACATGCATGCACATGCACATATCTCTCCAACAGAAATGTAAACACATGCACTAATGACAAGTATAAGAAAAAACATCATTCATAATAATGCTGAAACAGAAAACCACCCAAATGACCACTGTCAGAAGAATGGAAAGTAAATTATGGTATACTATGTAATAGAATACTATACAGCAATGGGAATATATGATATATAGCTACTCACAATGATAATAAATCTTTGAAATATTGTGAATAAAAATATACCAAAAGTATATCCTGCATAATTCTGTATTTGGAAAATACAAAAGCAGCCTATAAATTTATGCCGCAGCTAAAGAGATGGCTCAGCAGCTAAAAGCATTTGTTGTCTTGGAAGAGGAGGCCCTGCAACTTGCCTGGACAGTAGTAGAGTTGATCCTGTTGGCAGAGGTGTGGGTTAGCCAACCTGGATGTTGTGAGCATGGGAGAGCTGTCCCTTACTTACTCATCTGTCTTGTGGCAGTATGGGCCGGGGAGGGGCTATGTCCCCACCCATCAACGCCTGAGACAGGTGGGAGAGCTGGCCCTGATGTCCTAAGAGCAGGAGAGCTGTCCTTGTCCCTCATCATATGCAGTACTCCGGAGAGTGGCCCCTACACCTGGACTGGGCAACACAGTAGAGCCGGCCCTGAAGGTGTAGCTGTGGGAGAACCGACCCTGAGGATGTGAAAGTTAGAGAACTGGCCACACCCCCTGTTCATTACTGCAAGGGGTAAATGAGCCAGGACAATGCTGGAGAGCTCACACTGGTGGTGAAGACAGGAGAGATCTGGCGGTCTGATCAACTCTGCAACTACCCAGGCCCAGAACCAGGATTATGTGTTGGCCCACCCCATCTGTAATCTGCTGGAGCACGGTGGGGGTGTGTGTTGGGGGTGACAGGGAGAGACAGTCCTGTGGATCCAGGGCAGCAGAATCTCCATGACACAGGGCAACAATGGGCTGTCCAGAAAGAATCCCAGTGAGGGCTCAGCATCAATGGTGCAGCAGAGACCCAGGGCCTTGAACCAGACCAATGATTGTTTTTGTGATAAATGCCTGCATGTAAACATATATGGATAAAGGGATTTACCGAGTGACTCACTGTGTCACACTTGCCCTTCCACCCCCCCCCTTTTTTTTTTTGCTTTCTTTTTTCTCCTTTTCTCTAAATCTTATTTTGTTTTATTTAGGAGGGGATGGGTGTGATTTGGAGGCATGTTATGAAAGGCACAAAGAATTTTTTTTTAAAAAAGCATTTGTTGCTTTTGCAGACAACCTAGGTTTGGTTCTTAGCACCTACATGATGTCACACAACCATCTGAAACTAGTTCCGGACACCTGATACCTCCTCTTTGCCTCCACCATCACTCACCTGGTACACATACATGCAGGTAAAGCACTCAAACACATCAAATAAATCTGAAAAATTTGGAAAAAAGAAACTATGCTATTAGAAGTCAGGATATTGGGACATCCATGAAGTGTAACTCTACAAGGAAACTGAGGAGGCGGCTCTGGAATACTGGTAATATTCTGTTTCTGGACCAAGGTTTTGGTTACATGGATTCATTTGTAAAAAAAAATCTGTTGGACCTGGATATATACATATTGTCATGTCTAGTCTCATATTTCAGTAAAATGTTTTCACATGGTAAACAAGACATAGAGCTCTCTTACCAAAAGCAATCTACAGATTCAACGCAATGCCCATCAAAATCCCAGCAAAATTCTTCACAGACCTCGAAAGAACAGTACTCAACTTCATATGGAAAAGCAAAAAACCCAGGATAGTCAAAACAATCCTGTACAATAAAAGAACTTCTGGTGGCATCACAATCCCTGACTTCAAACTATACTACAGAGCTACAGTACTGAAAACAGCCTGGTACAGGCATAAGAACAGACAGGAGGACAAGTGGAACTGAATAGAAGACCCGGATATCAATCCACACATCTTCAAACACCTGATTTTTGACAAAGAAGTAAAAACTATCAAATGGAAAAAAGAAATCTTATTTAATAAGTGGTGCTGGCATAACTGGATATCAACATGTAGAAGAATGAAAATAGACCCATATCTATCACCATGAACAAACGCAAGTCCAAATGGATCAAAGACCTCAACATAAAGCCAGCCACACTGAACCTTATAGAAGAGAAAGTGGGAAATATACTTCAACACATTGGCACAGGAGATCACTTCCTAAATATAACCCCAGCAGCACAGATACTGAGAGAAACAATTAATAAATAGGACCTCCTGAAACTGAAAAGCTTCTTTAAGCAAAGGATACAGTCAACAAGACAAAACGACAGCCTACAGAATGGGAAAAGATCTTCACCAACCCTATATCAGACAGAGGTCTGATCTCCAAAATATACAAAGAACTCAAGAAATTGGTCACCAAAAGAACAAATAATTCAATTTAAAAAAATGGAGTACAGACCTAAACAGAGGACTCTCAACAGAGGAATCTAAAATGGCTGAAAGACACTTAAGGAAATGTTCAACATCCTTAGTCATCAGAGAAATGCAAATCAAAACAACTCTGAGATTCCATCTTACACCTGTAAGAATGGCCAAGATCAAAAACAC